>APFE031454846.1:0-35923 GCA_000404065.3 Pinus taeda
TATATTGATAATATAGTTCCCTATTTCTATGTAATAGTAAAGATTTTGGTTGATACCTTTAAGTTTTTGAGTTACAGTTAATTTAATTAAGTTAACCATGATATTATAATGGGCCTATGGTTATTTTTTATTGTACCCTATTTAATCTAATTATGTGTTTTATTAATGATTAATACATTTTAATAATATCTGTTATGAAGTATAACATTGATGTTATTAATAATGTATTAAGTTTTATATTAAATATATGAGTAGATGTTAATTCTAATTATTTTGTTATTCTTTTGAGTTGTTGTAAATTTTTAATTACTAGTTAACTGAAGTTAGGGATGGGTAACATTGGATGATGGGGTTGGAATCTAGTTTTCGCTTATGGTCCATCCGTCGTCTCTATTGATGTTATTGGGGTGTTTGTTAATTTCTATGGCTTCTCTGAATTTCCTTATGAATTAGTGATCACTTCTGGCTAGGATGCGGGTGTCTTCTATACAATTGTGGTGTTCGATTTTTTCAGAATGTTCTGTTAAAGTTGATGATTTGGACCGATTATGTTTAATGTCGGCTGAGTGTCCCTGGATTCTCGTGTTAAAGGATCTCCCGGTCTCACCTACATAAGGTTTGCCACATGAGCAGGGAATTAAGTAGACGCCTTGTGACATTTTGGTTCAATTTTGTCTTTTATAGGATTGAGGCGGTTGTGGATGGTGTTTAGAGGTTTGAAGGTGGTAAGGATACATTCTTTTTTAGGATGTGTGAGATTCTGTCAATAGTCCTTAATATGTAGGGGAGGTTAACTTTACCTAATATATTATCAAAAATTTTATCCTTTTTAGGTCTAGTGTTTGCTTTGTTTATGGCTTTGATAGCCTAACGTTTGTTATATCCATTTTTTAGGAGCATATACATGAACAAAAATTAAATAATAATAATAATAATAATAATAATAATAAATTATTTTTAAAATAGAAAGCACGCAAAGCTGATAAAAGTACCTGATATGTTGACAATTTTTTCATACTGAAATTGAAAATGATTCGGATAATATTAAAGTAAAACTTGAGAACAAAAGTGCAACTAGAGCTTTTCTTTCTCTTCAAAATTTAGAACCCCTTGAAAATGAGTTCTGCAGGGAGATTTATAGCTTTCTTTATAATAAAGTAGTAAAACTAATCTCCCTAAAAATGATCACCCAAAGCATAGCAAAATTATGAAAAAAATATATGGTTTTAATAGTCATCAACCAGTTGAAGTCGAGTCAATAGTTTGTTGCCATAACCTTTGGATTTCTAGAAGTGATGCGAGTTGTGGAGGGGATTGAGGCTTGATGTGCACCTGGAAGTTGAAGATGGATGCCTTCAAAGTGGTAGCATTTGAATGGAAGTATTGGTAAGTGACTTCAAGACCAGCCAATGACTATGAGGGTTGATCAATAATTGCCAATTAAGTTCAAGATTGATCTTAGTTAATTGGTCAATTATTTTAAAAAAATTTCCCCTTCCTTAATCCAATCCTTTTACGATATGTCTACTTGTCACAACGAATCCTTTTACGATATGTCTACTTGTCACAACGAGCCCTCTCGACAACTAGATATTAGATTTGATTCAAGTAATGAATCATTAATGGATTCCACTATAGCAATTGAGAAATCATGTGCATCATTGATCAACTTCCCTACCAAACGAATTTTGGCATTTCAGCTCTTGAAAACAATGGATTTTTTTATTTCAGCAATTTTGGGAAAATTAGGTTTCTTTCTCTCGGCATTGATCTTCCATTTCAGTACCTCCTGGAGGTATCTTTTAGGTCATCATAATAGGTTTCCATATTTACTAACTCATTAGTCCAGGTATTTCACAACTTGCATTGTACTTGGATCAAACCCAGCTTCTCACATAAAAGTTGTTGTTGGTTTTGGAGCTGAGCATTAAGCTCATATGCCTCTTGTTTGAGTTTAACTAGATGAGGGGTCCCAGCCTGTAGTTGCTCCAACTTCTGTTGTGAATTTGAAGTATATTAAATTGCTTTCACAGTTCTGCTAATATGATATCCTTCTCATTCAACTTTGTTTACCATTATGCTCTCAATTGATCCTTTTCTTTCATGAATCCCTACTCCATTGTGTCTATCTGTAATTCTTTTTCTCAGCAAATTTTGTACCTTTATCACTTTGTCCATGGTTGCAGAGGCATAAGCACCTAGTCAATTTCCCAAGTTCATAAGAAGGCGCAACAGAGGATCCTTTCCATAGTACTTTAAGAAAAGTGGCTTAACGAGCTTTTCTTAAGACTAAAGCCTGAGATTGATCCAATTTCCTCTTCTTTTTCCTCTCTTGAACACAACTTTATGCATTGGGCTATTAAATATATCCATAGGAGGAATCTCCTCGATGTTGATGAAAGATGAAAATTTCAGAGGTAGGATTGGAAAGAATAATATCCACCTCAGGGTGAGTGGGCACTGGTGTCTTTTCAAATATTGTATGCCCTAGAATGGTCCTTTGTACAAGGATGGGATCATTTTGCAAATTTTTCTATTGAGAAGTAGTATTTACATATATGCTTATGATTTCTTGTGTCCCTTGCTTTGGTTGTTTTATGATCTGATCAAACTCTTTCCATACCTTTTCCATATTTGGGTCAATCTCAAGAGTTTGTTGTTCCTGTTTGATGAAATTGAAAGGAAACTTATTTTTTAGTAGAAACCCTTGTGTCCTTCAAAGAGACACGTTTTTCTAAGGGAATTTGCCACAAGTCCAAATGAAAAAATGTTCTCGCTCCTTCAGTGACAATGTTTGATCCACACTATTCAAGACTGTATTATACGAGTCATCCTCAACAAGAAAATCTTAAAATTTATGTTCCTCATGATGATACCTTCTTATGCCAAAGGCTAAGACAACATATTTTGCTACTCCGCTAGGGTCATATGTGCTAGCTAGGATGGTGGCCAATTTTAACATCTCAATAGGTCACACCTCTTTCTCTGCATGACCATGACCAAAATTGGCTAGGGAAAACTACCAAACTGGAGAGGAAACTGGGGCCAAACATTTTCATTACAATCTTTCAATGCCTTAGTAATTCCATGGCCTACTATCTGGTAAGCCACTTCTTTGCACAGTAGTTTTTTAGTAATGTAGAGGGGTAAGACATGGGGTTTCGCATAACATCCCCAGAAACTGTGATATATGTAAGTAGTTCTTCGTTGAACAAGTTCCCAATTTTCTTGATGTTATCCATGGCTTCTAAGGACATTCGGGGAGGTATGGTTTCAAATCTTATTTCATACATAGACATAGTGACCCAGCGGAAAATTGCATAAAAATGATCAAAATAATTGGAGTCTCAAAAGGACATTGTGATAAATATGAAGTGAAAGGGGGTCAGAAGGAGTCCATTTCCATCACATGGCTGAGAAATCTAAAGAAAAGTATAGGAAGTCCATAATGTAGGCCAGACATATAAAACGGCGGGATTTTGTTCTAAAAACACTCCGAGAGGAGACGAACACCAGAATATGCTTGGCTGTGTTATTGGATAACAGGGTGGCCCAATAAAAATATAGCCCTCAGAAGCCCCATCAATTAGGGAGACCCAAGTATCAGGAAACTCAAATAATTGGTATATGCGTACAATCTCCACAACATGGTGACAATCTGACTAAATGGAGTGGAAACTGAAGCTATAGAGTACTTATCGTCCTCTTCTCTTTTATGCTTTTTTGGTCTTATCTCTAATCTCTTATAGAATTTGTAGGTTCCCTGTGCTTCTTGATAAACTCTTGCACATACTGTTTGTTGAAGGCGCACTATGGTTCCAACAAATAGTACATGACCTAAAGTTATTTCCTCATGAATGAGCCTATCATATTTAAAAAACTTGTAGATGTTCTCCCATGAAGAATGCATTGCATATATGGTACAAACTGTATCTAAAAAAAGACCTACGCCCAAGAGCTTTTCATCTACTACCTCTTTGAGAGCCTTCTTATTTTCCTTAGCCTTCTTCATTTTGTCTGGACGAGCGTTATCAAAGCTTTCCTGTAGGAAGAGAAGAAGAAATTAGAAAAGAAAAGCTATTATGGGAAACAGTAAAAAGGAATTGTAAAATGTCAGTTTAACATCTTAAATTGACCACTTTTCAACCATAAATGTTCTAGCGAACACCATAAATGAAAGCGTTAAATTGACTAGACCAGAGATAGGCGGAGGGGCACGTGAAGAATGGCATGTCATAACTCAGGAGTAAAGTGCCCGTAATGATTCAGAATTTTAATTAGGTAAAGTTTCAAGGGTTTCGGGTATCCAGCTAAAAGAGGAGCAAGAGTCATGTTAGGGTGACATCGTAAGGTTTCTTAAATTGAATTTCTGAAATGTTGCAGGCTTTCGGGCTAGTGGGCGATTAGAGCACAGTCGTGGAAGTGGGGACTTTTTATGAAGAAAAAATATTAAATGAGTGGGATCATGATCTTACTACTTGTGTGCGCTATTTGAGAAAGTGATGACGTGGAGCCCAGAAACCCACGTGTCAGGATGATTCTAGAATTGAATTTTAAGGAGTTGCATGCTCTCGGGGGTCCATGTACTAGGGTGTCCAAGTAACTTAAATATATTGTGCTTTTGAATTGTTGCTAGGATTGGTGGAGGATGTGGTGGTTCTTTTTAAAAGTTCATTTTATTATTTAAATGTCTAATTAAATCCCAAAAGTGTTTATTAATAGTTAAACTATACACTCGGGAAAATAAAAAAGGGTCTCTATTATTATTATGCATCAAAAATTAATGGGGTTTTTGTTTACTACAATAAGTAGCCATGACCTAAGGTTATCTAAGCTATCAAAATCGCCAAGGGATTACACTTGGCCTAGGCCACACCAATCCTTAGCATGGATGGATTTTTGCCCACAAAGTTTCAGTGACCTTTACACCATCCCAAGGGCATCTAAGCTGTCAAAATCGCTAGGGGATCACACTTGGCCTAGGCCATACCAACCCTTAATATTGCTGGTTTTTTGCCCACAAAATTTTGATGACCTTTACACCATCCTTATCACCCTCTGCTCTATAACTTGTATGCAAAATAATATTGAAATTTTATTCCTAAATCGTTACATAAATAATTATAATGTTCAATATTAATATTAGATCTAATTTATTTCTAAACCAAATATTAATAATTTGTGTTAAGTTGAAATTATAATATATATAGCAAAATTCAGCAAATCTATTATTAGAATCCCAACCTAACACATACTAGTAATATTTAGAATTAATAATGTAATAAGTCCTAAATATTTTTGAAGGTTAGACATCTCAAAGTACCTTTTCGCTAGCTTAATGTTAATTTAAAACACTTTCAAGTTTGTTATATGGAGAAAAATACAACTCGTATTTATAAATGCAAGGATCGTAGTCTCCCACAAATAACTTAACGACATTCCAAATATCAAATCAATTAAACCCTATTTGATAATCTACAAGATATAACCGATAAGATCATTAAATTAAGGAAGATAATGAGGTTAGCCTCATCCTATAAAATATTTATAAGTTCGTTGCATTAAGGTGAATTACGGTTTTTTTTATGTTTTTACTTTCTTTGTACAAATTTCTTTTCAAACCCCCGTCTTATTAATTTGATTTTCAAAGCCTATTCATGTTAATTTGAAATGTCTTGATTCTTTGTACAAATTTCTTTTCAAACCCCCGTCTTATTAATTTGATTTTCAAAGCCTATTCATGTTAATTTGAAATGTCTTGAGTTTACAAAATAAAATAGTGTGAAATGAATGTTGTACATCTAATTGTTGATAAATTTCAAGGTTTTGTGCACTATTATAATTGGAAGCAACATTATTTGTTTTTTGGTGATGCAAATATGGATGTAGATGATAGGGGAGAGATGTCTAATGTTGTGCAGGGACTAGTAATTGATATAGTACTGGTCTCACCAAACCACCATAAGTTGAGACCTGTGCAACCAATATTTAAACAAAAATAAATAGCATTAAGTGCAAATATGTTTTAATTTATGTCCAAAATTTCCCAAAGCATTCACTGGGCCCACAACTGTCCATAAATAGTATCTTAATACTTAAGAGTACAAATCATATTGACCCAACTAGAAAACAGATAAAACCATAAATCCTTCCAAAATGGTCTATTCCAGAAGTACAAAGTAGCAATCACTTGAACCCCCACTCATCAGAACTGAAGCTATGTAGTCCAAATAAATATCAATACCTGCACATAATAAAAGTGAATGTATGTCAACAATAATTGCTATGTTGTTCAACATTTAAACCCATTGTGTTCAATAAATGACGCCCAACCCAATAACATTGAAACCCATTGTGTTCAATAATTGACACCCAACCCATTCTATTTCTCATTAAAACAGATCAAAGCACATGGATCAACAAATAACAAATTCCCAACCATTGGATCACATCCAATTAAATCCAAATCACACATTCAAAATGAAGTCATTGCAATCCATGTCCATCCTTACCACCAATTAATTTGAAGTGCAAAAAACTATAAAAGAAGTTTAATCATTGCTGAAGTTGCATGTTATGCATACAAATTATTCACCAACCTTGGAGACAAACCATCACAGAACATTTGACAGTATATTCAGGTTAGTTATTTCAATTACAACACATTTTTCTTACAATTCTATTTTCATTTCTCATGGTTTTTATTTCAGTTCTTATAGTTTACAATTTTTATTTCAGTTCTTATAGTTTACAGTTTTTATTTCAGTGATTACAGTTTCATTTTCATGAAAATATATAAATTTTGTATTTTCCTATATTCTGAATCATTTTAAAGTTGATTGGAAAATATGACACAACCATAATGAAGGGTATTGGCTAGTATGGCTAGCTACAGATGAAAAAGAACAGAAAAACTCCGCCTAAGAAACAATAATCTTAGTGGAAGTATTCTAACTTTTTTGAGTAACTGCACTTCTCTCTAGGTGTTTTCCATTGGATACAATGATCTCACTATTCCAATCCCCTCTCTACCCTAAATATGGCTAAAAATAGCATGATGGGTACCATATCTGAAGCTATTGGAAATTTGATTGGGCTCATCTACCTAAATCTTGCTCAAAATAACTTTATTGATAACATACCTTAAGCCATAAAAAAATTGAGGCAGTTGGCCACCTTAACTAAATAATTCAAACAAGAATAACTACTAGTAATTAAAATGTTCCAAAGCTTTCTAATTCAGTTTAGCAGTAGACACTGGCCCATGCCACAATTTGTTGAATCAAAAGATCAGAGAAAAGACTATCTTTAAGTAACATAATTAATAAAATGGGTTAGATTGTTGAATCAAAAGATCAGAGAAAAGTCTATATTTAAGCAACATAATTAATAGAATGGGTCAGCTTGTATTTCACACTGGATGTTTTTATAATAAATTGAGACATTAATCTTGTGCTGAATATTTGAATGAAATGTTATGCCTTCCTCATAAAATTCTGAAGTATTACAATTAGACTGAACTTGGTCAATTAATGTGCTCATCATTCCCTTCAATATATTCTCAGGTTGGTTATGGTAACTCAGACCATTACTATTGGCAAAGGCTAGAATATATGAAAACACCAAGACAAGCCTACAATATTGACAGTACCAATCCTAGATCAAATCTTGCATGAGAAACTTCTACTACAATGGAAGTTTCTTCAATAGTCTTTAGACAATCTAATCGTGATTACTCTAATGAACTTTTGAGGCATGCAAAATAGGTAATTTTCTCTTATCCATAGAATTTAATATTGATGCCATTATTCCATATTCAATAAATATACTTCGTATTGCTCTAATATAATCTAATATCTTGATATTTGAATGGTTGGGAGAATTTTGCAACGTTTTGAGTTTGTTGACAAGTACTAAGGAAAGTATGACAAAAGTATTACAATAATGAGAGAATATTATGGGTTAATTATTGGATATGATGTAAGTTATTTTCAACTTGAAAGCAACATAATGAAAACACTACTTGAACTACATGATTGACAATGCAGATCCACTTGATGAGACAATGTGGGTCATGAATGAATTCAATTGCGATAACAAACATGATTCTAAACAAATTAATTCAAAAAACAGTAACTACCAGATCAACATCTTAACCAGAAAAGGAACTGGGTGCCACTTTTTATAGTTGAAATTCCTCTTAGAGCTCCTTCATGTCTAAAGAGTGTTAGCTATAGGAATAAGAATAGTATTGACATTAGGTCTTGAGGTTGCCAAAGAACACAAATGAGTATTCAAGGATAGCCCCAAAGAAAACATGCAATGCAGAAGTACCTGAAGCGTTACAATCAACAATAAGTAGAGGGGTCTGCTCATAGTACCAGAAGAAGGTGTAAACTTAGGGAAAACAAGCAACACAAAAGTTTATGAAGCATTACATTCAACAATAAATAGATGGGTCTGCTTAGATGCCAAGAATGTAGAAACCCAAACGATCTTTTGGGAAAATTCAATACTAAAAGCATACAAATATGTGAGTAGAGGCAGGCATGGTACTTAGAGACGTAATGAAACTAAACAATATTGACAAACATGAGGCTAAACAATTTAATTTATATAACAGTTTATAAAAAAGAACTAAACAAATTGTTTATAAAATAATAGTTGAAATTCCTAGGATGTCTGTGAGTGTCTCCAAAAGTGTCAGACTTTACATTTTTCAACATTTAAGGATTAAATTTAATTGCAAACTAGGTCCAAGAACAAAGCTAAGGCTGCCCTCAGCAGTCAAACAACTTGCAGACTTACCATGTCTTCCCAATCCAAACCTAGGATGTTTGTGGTCACTATGAATAACAATAAACACAAACATGAAGCTAAACAAATTAATTCAAACAACAATAATTACGAGATCAACATCTTAACTAGAAAAGGAACCAGGATAGCGCCAATAGAAAACAAGCCTCACTCAGAAGTTTATGAAGCATCACAGTCAACAATAAGTAGAGGAGTCTTCTCATAGTACCAGAAGAAGGTGGAAACCAACAATATTTTTCCAAGTACAAATATAGTCATGGTATTTTAAGTGTAAAAACCTTTTATCAAAACAACAATCATTGATAATTCTAAAGACATACAGCAAAATGATTTTGTAGATTTGATTTTTCAAGGATACTAACATAAATGTTGATAATTCCCTGTAATAAAGCAGAAGTATTTTTTCCTTGTATGAAAGCATAATTTTCAAATATTCTTAACTAAATGCATGCAATAATTCTGCATGTTGTTGCATCTATGGCAAGAGTTAGTTATGTTTCTTGTACAAGGATAAGTGGAAGGAGAATGACAAGGGGTGCCCAGCTGTGAGGCCCATAGTCAGATGAGGACAAGATAGGTGATGTGAATGTCAACAATGCCCCAAGAAATATTGGAGGATGACCATGCGACTGACGTTGATGTTTTCACACCATCACCCATAGAGCCACTGTCAACAACAGTCCAAGGGCAAGTTCAAATAAAAAGATCTGCGCTATAAGGGGATGGAAAAAATAAAAAATGTTAGTTGCAATTGACGACATAGACTTTAATGGATACTCAGCTCGGGCATCTGCAAAAAAACATGGTATTCCTCCTTCATTAATACATTATTGGATAAATGGACTGACCCATACAAAATGTAGAGGTCCTCTTACATTTATGACTAACGAGGAGGAGATCAACGTGGTTGAGTGGTGTAAAGAGATGGGCCAATTTGGACATGGGCTAGAGTTGATACAACTCAAATCCACAATTGCTCAAATCTGTCAAGGGAGGCCACACCCATTCAAATATGGGTTTCCTGGTAAATCATGATGGTTTGGGTTTAAAAAAAGGCATCCATACCTTGTATTGCGTACAACTGAGGGCCTTCACAGAGACAAAGCATTAAATTTGTGCCATGCAGTTGTGCAGAAGTTCTATGACACTCTTTCTAGTGCTTACGATAAACATTCTTATGGTGCAAACCATATATGGAACTGTGATGAAACAGGTGTATAGATAGGGAGGAAATGTGGCATGCGGGTAATTGCCAAGAGAGGGAGCGAAATGTCACAAATATTTTGCCTAAGAGCAAGGAGTGGATAACTATTTTATGTTGTGTCAATGCAATTAGTACTTCAATCCTAGGATTTTATCTATTCAAAGGTAAAAATCAATTGAAAAACTATATAAAAAACTGTGAACTAGGTGCATGCATCGTTGCACATCCCCGTGCATGGATGACTAAAGAACTATTTTTAAATTGCCTTTGTCACTTTTCTGCATCTGTACCAGCTGGCGTCTCACCTAATAACAAAAACTTATTGATATTAGATGGCCATGGGAGACACATGGTTGTATAAACAATTGAGGAAGCAAACAATTTAGGCATCAACCTATTGACATTGCCTATTCATACCACTCATAGATTGCAACCCCTTGATGTTAGTGTGGTTGGCCCTTTTAAGAACTATTTCAGGTCATAGTGTGTTGCATAGATGGCAAAGAGTCCAAGGATTGAGGTGAAAAGGTTCGAGCTAGCAGAGCTTGCAAGTAAAGATTTTAAAAGGGCTCTGACACCATCAAATATCAAGGTTGTCTTTAGGAGGAAAGGAATCTAACCACTAAAATGTGATGCTCTTATGCATGATACTGGTTGTGGCCAAACGTTTCATGTGGATGGTCAGGAAGACGTACATGTCCAAACATGTGTTGAAGTGCAAGAAGTAGATGAACAAGATGATGTGGTTGTAGTTGGTAATATGATTTCCCTCTCTCAAGGACACTTATATGATGAAGATGTTGAAACTATATGTGAAACATAGTATACTCGTGAACAAATTCGCAGTAACATGGAGATCGTTCTACCAACTCAAGAACATGAAACTTATGTTGTTGATATTGTTAATGACATTGTTGAACATGTGGTTGACAATGACCAATTGACATTCCCAAGCCAAGTAACCCCACCATCATGGTTGGCAGAATCCATGATTAATATGAATGAGCATAGTGTCTCAACAACCAATGAACAAAGTATGAACATGCCCTCACAACTAGTAGAATTGAATAGTGAAATTGTTCATTTTTTGTGGACAATAGATCAATGGAAGAAGATGAAGCACATAATGAGGCATCAAATGAAGATAACAATATAGTTCAATCAGTTGTCTCAGATACTGAAAGGGAAGTACCAAGCAATGACATGCAGGTGGGAGGGGTGGAGAAGATACTTGGTCGGTTCCTAAAGTTACTAGTAGAGAGAGTATCAATGAAAAAAAGCAAGGTACGCCAGGTAGTCTTCGTTTGGGACGAATTTCACAGTTACTCACCTCATAAGACTATATAAACCAGTTAGTTGAGTCTGAAAAAAAATAAATTTGAAATGCAGGAATTAAAACCGAAAAAGAAGAATCTAGCCAAGGAGAATAAGGTAGTAAGGATTGTTGCAGCACAACGTCGAGCAAATGAAAGGCTTGAATGAGATAAAGTAAGGAAAGATAAGGACCAACAAAAGAAAATGGCAAGACAGGAAAATGAATCAAGAAAGTCACAACAAATATTTTAAAGGGAACAAGGGATGATCAATATGGTTGACAATGATGCAAGCATAGCTGATGAAACCATGATTATTTCAAAAACATTAGACAATATTGCAGATAATATACCATTATTCCAAGATCTCATAAACATTCAAGTGCCTCACTATCAAACTGAGCGTTTACCCACTTGCCTTATTCCTAGTAAAGGAGGTGTCAATTCTATGTATGCTCATCACACTTCTCCACTTAATGGAGGGGTTAGTAGTGAAAATGTGAGGTATGGGTACTCAATTCCTCCATGGTTGGAAGGTGCAAATTGGACTAAATCTTATGGTAGCAATCAAGAATTTCCTAATCAACCCTTTTTAGGTAGGCCAACCCACCTGGCTCAAGCAGGTAACTGAGGGAGTTTTGGCACTCAAGATTCTGAAGGCCATAAAGAATACGGATGTCATATTTTTTTGGTTGTAACCACATTATGATGTGGATTTTGGATGGATTGTATCTTTTTCTTGTCACGGATATATTTTGGCTTACAACATAGGTTGTTTTATTTCATACTGTTTACAGGATTGTAACCAAAATCCATTTTACAAGCAACATCTATAGTCTATTATAATGTCGAAATCTTACCTGAGAATGCAAATGGGATTTTCTATTATGCCTCTACACACCAAATGATTTACAATACATTCATAATTGAGTTGTAAATATGATGACAAACGAATGAATAATGAAATCTTGAACAAGTCACTTATTTTAATATGAAAATTCCATAAACAGTGAACATCAAAAATACATAGCTATTAGTTTCATATTCACAAAGAACCTAGCATTCCATACATCAACAAATATGTCAAAGAACCTAACATTCCATACGTCAACAAATATGGAGACAGAGCAATAAAGAAGCTCCTCAAGATGGAAAGTAACAAAAGGACAACTTACTTCCAATTAAAACATAATACAAATGGGTAATGTACCCTCGACATTGAATTTCCCTTATAACCCAATTTACTTCGAATCCAAACACAATGCAAAGTTGCTCTTACAAATCAATTTACCTCCAATTCTTCCAACTATGGACATTGAATGACTCTTATAAATGAATAATGCAAATGGGTTGGTAGACCAACCCACTATGAGCATCAGTTTACCTTTATAAATCAAAGCACTTCCAATTAAAAGACAATACAAATGGTAAATGCACTCCGGGCATTGAATTTCCCTTATAAACCAATTTACTTAAATCCAAACACAATGCAAAGTTGTTCTTATAAATCAATTTACCTCCAATTGAAACACAATCAATTGGGTTGTCAGCTATGGACATTGAATTACACCTATAAATGAATGTACTACACATCAAATGCAATGCGAACACTTGACTTGATGGCAAAACAATTCCCATATTAATAACTTTACTTTTACGCAAATGTAGAGCAGAAAGATTTGTCTAAGTTGACAATGAGTTTTCCATATTCATTCCTTTAACATAATGCAATAATACATAAATTGCAGTCCTTCTATTATCCACAGCTTATGTTACCAAATTTTGGGACAAATTAAAATCCCTTAGTGTTAATGACTACAACGATCATGGAGGAAAAAAAAATGACAAAGAGGAATCCGCTCCAACAAGCTCAAAAAACTTGTAATGTAATTAAAAGAAGCATTGAACATTTTATGTATAAGTTCTATAATATGAGAGAAATGGTTATACTAACTTGCGGATTTTTCTCATTTTATAAACTCTAGCACTTGAAATTCATTAATATATAAAAGTTTCATATTCACAAAGAACCTAGCATTCCATACATCAACAAATATGTCAAAGAACCTAACATTCCATACATCAACGAATATGGAGATAGAGCAATAAAGAATCTCCTCAAGATGGCAAGTTACAAAAGGACAACTTAGATCCATCTGATATAAACTCAATAAGACAATAGACTAAATCTAACTAGAACCAAAACCATTTCCAAAATGACATAAAAGCCAGATTTCTCTACAAACCAGATGCCAGAAAGGAATGAAACAACAATACACAAATACATTCATTCCAACCCAAACATTAAGTGCAATTACATATTTTAACTGTAAGTGTTATAGAAGAATGAACCAGAAAATGAATTTCATACATTAATGCAGTCACTACATTTAAAGTATCTTCCTAAGAAGTTCAACAATACACAAATACATTCATTCCAACCCAAACATCTTTTAACTGTACATTCATTCCAACCCAAACATTAAGTGCAATTACATATTTTAACTGTAAGTGTTATAGAAGAATGAATCAGAAAATGAATTTCACAAATTAATGCAGTCACTGCATTTAAAGTATCTGCTTAAGAAGTTTGAATGTGAAATCTCTACATATTATTGTAGACTCTATTCCAAACAATACATAAATGAATTAAAACACAATGAGAATGGGTTGGTTTGCCCACTATGAGCATCAAAATACCTTTATAAATAAATTTACTTCCAATTAAAACATAATACAAATGGGTAATGCACTCTTGACATTGAATTTCCCTTATAACCCAACTTACTTCAAATCCAAAAACAAGGCAAAGTTGCTCTTACAAATCAATTTACCTCCAATTATGCCAACTATGGACATTGAATGACTCTTATAAATGAATATACAATTGAAATGGATTGGTAGACCATCCCACTATGAGCATCAGATTACCTTTATAAATCAATGCACTTCCAACTAAAACACAATACAAATGGGCAATGCACTCTGGGCATTGAATTTCCCTTATAAACCAATTTACTTGATTCCAAACACAATGCAAAGTTGCTCTTGTAAATCCATTTACCTCCAATAGAAACACAATCAATTGGGTTGTCAACTATGGACATTGAATTACTCCTATAAATGAATATACTACACATCAAATGCAATGAAAACACTTGACTTGATGGCAAAATAATTCCCATATTCATAACTTTATTTTTACGCAAACGTAGAGCAGAAAGATTTGTACAAGTTGAAAATGATTTTTCCATATTCATTGCTTTAACATAATGCAATAATACATAAATTGCAATCCTTCTACTGGCCACTGCGTATGTTACCAAATTTTGGGACAAATTAAAATCCCTTAGTGTTAATGACTACAATGATCATGGAGAAAAAAAAAAATTGACAAAGAGGAATCCGCTCGAATAAGCTCAAAAAACTTGTATTGTAATTAAAAGAAGCATTGAACATTTTAGGAATAAGTTCAATAATATGAGAGAAATGGTTATACCAACTTGTGGATTTTTCTCTTTTTATAAACTGTAGCACTTGAAATTCATTAATATATAAAAGTTTCATATTCACAAAGAACCTAACATTCCATACATCAACAAATATGTCAAAGAACCTAATATTCCATACATAAACAAATATGGGGATAGAGAAATAAAGAAGCTCCTTAAGATGGCAAGTTACAAAAGGAAAACTTAGATCCATCTTATATAAACTCAATAAGATAACAAACTAAATATGACCAGAACCAAAACCATTTCCAAAATGACATAAAATCCAGATTTCTCCACAAACCAAATGCCACAAAGGAATGAAACAACAATACACAAGTACATTCGTTCCAACCCAAAGATATTTTAACTGTACATTCGTTCCAACCCATACATTAAGTGCAATTACATCTTTTAACTGTAAGTGTTATAGAAGAATGAATCGGAAAATGAATTTCACAGATTAATGCAGTCACTGCATTTAAAGTATTTGTCTAAGAAGTTCGAATGTGAAATCTCTGCATATTACCGCAGACTCTATTCCAAACAATACATAAATGATTTAAAACACAATGCAAATGGGCTGGTCTGCCCACTATGAGCATCAAAATACCATTATAAATCAATGTACTTCCAATTAAAACATAATACAAATGGGTAATGAACTCTTGGCATTGAATTTCCCTTATAACCCAATTTATTTTGAATCCAAACACAATGCAAAGTTGCTCTTACAAATCAATTTAGCTCCAAAAAACATTTGGCAATAAAAAGAGTCTTCCATCTCACATTGATAAGGTCGGGTAATTAGTTGTGTGATTTTTTAGGACCTCCATTGGATACGATAGAAAGTAAACTCCACCATATACAAATCAGATAACCCTTATAACAATTCAATCCAAATATCCAAAAGACACCACAGAGATGATTTCCGCATCAAAATTCATTACAGAGCTAATTAGGCCACAAAAAAAGCAATTGCCCGCATCAAATTTGAAGGCAAAGAAGGCCTAAGCAACAAAAATCAGATGAACCACAGAGCATTTCAATCCCATAACAGACCATAGGGTTGAGGCTACCCCTTGGATACCATAGAAAGTAAACTCCACCATATACAAATCATATAACCATTATAACAGTTCAATCCAAATATTAAAAAAAAAAAAAAAAAAGCCACAAAGATGATTTCCGTGTCAAAATTCATTACAGAGCTAATCATACAACAGAAAAAACAAATGCCCACATAGATTTGAAGGCAAAGAAGGTCTAAACAGCATAAATCAGATGAACGAGCATTTCAATACCAAACAGACCATAGTGTTGAGGCTACCCCTTGGATACCATAGAAAGTAAACTCCACCATATACAAATCAGATAACCCTTATAATAGTTCAATCCAAGTATCCAAAAAACACCACAGAGATGATTTTCGCATAAAAATTCATTACAGAGCTAATCAGACCACAGAAGAAACAAATGCCCACATAGATTTGAAGGCAAAGAAGGTCTAAAAAGCACAAATCAGATGAACCACAGAGCATTTTAATCCCAAAACAGACCATAGGGTCAAGGCTACTCCTTGGATACCATAGAAAGTAAACTCCACCATATACAAATCAAATAACCCTTATAACAGTTCAATCTAAATATCCAAAAAACACCACAGAGATGATTTTCGCATCAAAATTCATTACAGAGCTAATCAGACCACAGAAAAACAATTTCCCGCATCATATTTGAAGGAAAAGAAGGTTTAAACAACACAAATTAGATGAACCACAAAGCATTTCAATCCCCTTCACACCCTACTTAAATCACATCACCCTCTAGTGAAGCTTCCAGCTATAGGTTCTTACCTCGGACGGGGGTTTATAGCCCCAGCTTATCAAATTGTAGCTTACCGGAGGAGCTTCCTAAGTGTATCAATTATTTTAGACTTAAGAAATCACTTGAGATTTAGTGGGTACATGGGCTAAACCTAGGGTCAAATTAAATCAAACATTGCGCCCAAAAAATTAAGAAAACAACTCATGTAGAGCGTGCGAAATCCTCTGATTCCCACCATGTAGAGCGCGCAAAATCCTCTAATTCCCACCATGGCACGAAACAAGCCTAGAAGATATTCTTCCCCCAGATCTGCAACATTTTCCTTAACCATCAATCCTCCACGCCAGATCCAATGGCAGAGGATAATGTCACAATACCTAGTAGCCCGGTGATTAACCACGCAATAACCATCCTGGACCCACCAACATGTACGCTTGTTCCTGACCGTAGATCTGTCTTGCATGATCTGACGGCCGAGGAGCATATCGCATGAGCCTAACACACCGATAATTACCAGCGATGAGGGCGGTATTCCTTCCCCTTCCTAGGCCACGTGTTGCTTGGTGAGTGGAATCGCTCCCATCTCTGCAAAACCACTTCCAGCTTGAAGGGCATGCGATGGACGATAAACCACCCCACGAGCGGTATTGCTACCACAGAATGGAAAACGGGGGTTTTAAGGCTACTGGGAAAGCCGAAATTCTAGCCCCATGCATCATCCCATCTCTGTGGGTGCATGGACCAGTGTAATATGAAAATCCATCTGTCCAGCCGACCATCTGAAGAACAATGTCTGCTTAGCAACTTCCACTTGAAACTTCTGTGTTCGTACTGTCGAGGGTTGAGGAGGCCGACAGTGACCTGCATCCCAAGAATTTTCTTACTTTGGAAAAAACACTTCATAAAGAATCCAAATCAACTAGACCCCGCCTCTGTATCTTTGTTTCGAAACACCATTATGTCCTCATCTGCCTGGTTATGACATTGCACCTTTAATCTATTATGAGGCATCTCAAGCCAACTCAGCGCGACCCTGCTTTTGGTATAGAGCACTCCTTGATTGGCCAAGATGTCCGCTAATTTATTTGTTGTCCTTCGCACATGGTTAAAACTCACAGTACGTAAGCATCAGAGATGAAGTTGAATCCTTTGAAAGACCTGGAGCAGCCTCCATTGTTTTAAGGCTTTTTTCGGCTCCATGCCACAGTTAATTCTCTTGACCGAGTTTATGATTAACTCTGAATCAGCTTCAACAATAAAAAGAGAAAAGAGATGAAACCAAGTACGTAATGAAACCAAGTGGGGATGATTGTGTTTCTCGAAAATGATAGAAATTTGGTCTATTTATTAAGATAATCTTCAAAGTGAGAAAGCTTTGGTGTCTTTTTCAAAATGATAGCATTTAGTGTGTCAATAATGTTTGAGTGGATTTTAACATTATCAATAATGAACAAATTATTAATGGTGCATTAGCTTTTGTGTTGTGTGCATTTTTTAAATTATTTTTTTGAATAGTTTTGAGTGGTAAATAAGACGTGAATGGACAAATAATTAATGATGTATTAGTTTTTGTGTGCTTTTTTTTTTTAAGTTTTTAATGAAATTCACTCTGGAAATAATATATTATAATTATTCTTATATATATTATATATATTATATTATGAATCCTATCTTTAACCCGATATGCTAAAATAGGATAATTGGTTCTTCCATTAACAAAATGTTGTTACAATGGTTGTCACAATGCCGACTTTGAAATGTAGTTGTTACGGCTAGTGTAACAGATCCTTCGATGATCTCCTCTTGTTGCTGCCGAATCTAAAATGCAAATCACGGGTTGTTTCAGCAACATAAACCATAATGATAAATCTGCAGTCTTCAAATTGTTTCACCAACGTAGACTGCAACGATAAAACTGTTTCAGCAACTATCCGATCAACGATTAACTATGAAGGTAATGTAAAATTATAAAACAATTTAAACATATAGTAAGGAGAAGAAATGTTATATACCTTTGGAAAATGGGTTAAAGTAATAACATGGACTTTAAATATGGATTGAGAAAGGGTGGAATGATAGCAAAATATGTGAGAAAAATGGTACAATGTAGGGTCCTAACACCCTCCATAACATGCTTCTCCTGGATTCCCTTTTAAGGCCCCATCTATGTTAAATTTTAAAAAGCCATATGAAGGGGGTTGCCAAGAAACCTTTTCTATTGAGGTATTCTTGTTGATCTGCATAGAACACTGAGGGGGATGAACCTTGAGCTCTAACTTCTCTAGTATTCTGGCCTCTCTTAGTCCTATGGGTTTACCAGTAGCTACACCTCCCAAGATATGAACAGTCTCTTTGAGTTGTTTAAGGATTAGGTTTACGATGCTGCTCACCGGGCTCGCCTTATCCTTGAAAATCCTATTGTTGCGTTCCTTCTGTTAGCGCTTGAAATTTCACCTTAGGTTGAAAAAGGCAAGCCTCAAGGCAACATCAAACCATTTAGCCTTGTAGCTACCCCTACGGGGCAAGAGAAGGCTCTCTCCGGTCTATCTCGTAAAATCTTCAATGGATGAGATGACCAATAAGGTAACACTGATATTAGGCTAGTAAACTGATTAGAAAGATTTGATTTGGGGTTTTTAATTAAATAACGGGGTTTTTCAGGGCTGCATGGGCAAAATCACAGCTTGAAACAGGGAAATATAATGAACAACACAGGTTATCGACTGAGGCAAGGTAGGCAAGAAATTTAGCATCAAATTTAGACTAAATGAGATGGCAAGACTGGTGAGGAGCTGACAAGGGCAAACAATAACTTTGAATCCTTGTCAAACAGAAGAAAACATTGAACATGAACAAACTTATAGGCAGAGCATGGCAGGCATGAATTCTTACCTAAACACTTCATTTGTTCAGTTAGAAATGATCATGTAGTGAAATGAAACATAACAGATTACATGTGAAACAAGAGAAAAACATATGCTAAATTATCATACCACATGAATCTTAGAAGTCAGAGCTGTGAAATTTTCATTAAAAATCCCTCTGTCAAAGACTGTACAATGGAGCTCAGTTCTCCTCCAGCACTCAGAATTTTCTACTCTCTCTGACTAACTCTCTACTTACAAATGATTTTGTTTTTTATACATTAAAAAAAATCTGTTAAGCAAAAAACAAATCGACCCCCAAGACAAGGGATTTGTTTTTCAATATTAATAAATAAACTAAAAAAAAACAAACACTCAGCGCTTCTGAAGAGAGAATAGCGTATCTTTCTACTTGATAACTGATGAAGTGGCATTCCAGGTGTCAATCCTATTGCTAAAAATAAACATAGGCAACCGAAATTTGTTTCAAGTTTGTAGATATGATGTGTAACAACATTCAAAATTCTTGGTTCCGTTAGTTTAATGAACTTCGTGGACCAGTTAGCGTCAAAAACTCCATCCGGCGCAACGAGGAGTGGTTTTACTTTCTGATTCTTGTAAATCATTTTCAGAATCTTATGAAGCTCAACGATTTCAGCTGCGTACCGCTCAGCACTGATGTTGTTTCCAACGCCACTTCCGGACAACTCATTTCCTAATTTCCATGCCTATATCTTATAACCATGATCAACTGGATAAAATCACGAGCATTGCTTGAATCCCAGGGTCCCGTAGCAGCGCTGGGTGTCAATTGCTTTCCATTCAGTGCGTTTCAATCCAAAAGCCACAGATGTCCGTAATCCCACAAAATCGCCAAAGGATCCCAATAATCGCTGGCGGAAATCATGGAACAGTTTAGAAGCTCGTCTTGGAACAGGAGTTTATCTTTGTAAGTGTGTTTAAAACATTGAATAATAAACCGGTTTTCCACCTCTGTTAGTTGCAGAAGTACAGTGTTTGTAAGCATGGTGGGACGAAGCTGTAGAAAAAACAATGCAGACTTTATTGTGAAAGGTGATGAGTTCTGTAAGGCAAGCGTGCAATGATTGACACATGCTTTTACACCGAATTTGTCAGCAACCATTAACAAATCTAGCAGCTCAGTTGCAGAACGCGGCTCTAGTGTTCCCCTGTATATGAACTGTAATAAATCCATGAATGTCGCTTTCCTCTGCATGACTTACATAAACAATGGCATTCTCTTTATTGATTCCCTCATTCCATTTGAGGAAAGTGTCTTGAAAAAATGACTCTTTTAGCCAATATAGCGGAATTAATACAAGCACTATTTGAACAATCCATTTTCATAGAATTACCAATGTGGCTAATTGCATCGTTATTGTCATATGACTGTTTTCCAGCGAAAAGCTTGTCTCCTCCCACAAATCCCTACGATATGATTTTCCATTAAGATATAGTGTGCCATTAACAGACACCTCTATAGAAGGAGATGAAGTGACTTTTCCAATAACCTCAAACAGAACACCGGAATCATTGAGTTTCTTGGCAATGACATCAAGATTGGCACGGTTAATCTCGAGGACAAGGCCAAGTTCTTCTGCAAATAGTACTTCAAATATACCAGCACTTTTAGAGCTTAGGTTAACTTTCATCCCACAATTTCCTGCAAAATCCATCTCCAACAGAGATACAACTATAGCCCCATCACTAATGTCATGACCAGCTGAAACAAGATTCTTTGCAACCAGCACCTGGACTGCATTGAAGAATCTCTTGAGATCTGAAACATCATCAAGGTCTGGGCAAACGTCACCAATCTGATCAAAAATATGAGCAAGGGAAGAACCACCTAAACGGTGTTTTCCTTTAGCCAAATCAACATGAAGTAAAACTCCATCATCTCCCAGCTTCAAGTCTGGTGTAACAGTCTTTGAAATATCTGGACAAGTCACATAAGCACTGATTACTAGATTCCCAAGAGCTTTGACAGTCTCTCCTGCAACTGTGGCGAATAGATAGTCTCCCAGATGTAACGCTAAGAACACTATGAAGAGTATGTATATTTGATGTGTGTAGAAAAAGAGTTTGAAGTAGTGCTGTCGTACAAAGTGCAATGAAGTCACCCACATGGCCAACCCAGCGCAAAGGCTTATCTCCCTTGGGAGATTTGCAATATTATCCCGTTGCCACCGAACCACCTGAAACATAGCATTTAAGAATGCCCGTGAAGTTATCCGTGGGACAAAACCAGAAGGTTATCTTTTTCAATCTGGAGAAGAACCGCAAGGAATTCATTCCTCTAATAAATAAACAACAGGGAATTCTCGGCGCTAACACAATCATTTAATTCAATAGCTGTGACAATGAAGTTTGTTCGGGATTTCCAGTGAGACTTCTCCAAATAGCTTTTTGCCTCTGATTGCTGATGATGTTTTGAATTGTGCTTGTGCAGGGATATGAGCTTGAAGTCGCTGCTGCCTTTTGAAAAGCTGGAGAATAAATTACATAATCTAAAACAACACATTTAATGATTTCTTCTTCAAAACAGGGTTTTGAAGAAGAATCAATCTCTGACATGAGACGGAGTCTAACACCTTCCAAACATTCCAGAATATGAACCCTAGGGTCAGCGCCCAGGCGGAGTTAATGATCTCATTATCCGAAAAAAAAAAATCCGCCATTTTTCAAAGTAGCAAGGATATCATTTACATGTCTGTCTATCTGCTCAAAGACATCTCCAACCCAATTCCAAAGTATTGTAGTGAAAGTGCATCTATTTAGGAGATGATTAGTAGTTTCTTCCTGTTGTCCACATAGGTGACATCTTGAGGGGCCAACAAAGCCGCTTTTTCTTAGGTTATCCCATGTCAGAATCTTGCCCTGTTGAACCAGCCACTTGAATAGTTTGACTTTCATCCAATGAGGATTATCCCAGAGTTCTTTCCACGTCTTATCAGTATTTGGAAAGTTAAGCCCTGAATCTATCCTTTTGGCCTCCTTAAGGGTGAAGAGACCTACCTTGTTCTTTCCCCATCTTAGTTGGTCATCCAAGGTTGAGTTTAAGATTTTCCTCTTTTCTAAAAGATCTTTAAGGGCTATAGCTTGAGTATACAACATGCCCATTCCACTGTAATCTAGAAGTTTCCATATTCTCCATTTCCCATTGTTCCTTGATTGGTCCCAATAGTCACTTACCCTCCTTAATCCTTTATTGATGGTATCAGTGTGAATGTCTACTAATTCTTCACTGCGGAGATTGTCCTCCTGCTACCAATTATCCTCCCAGAACCAGGCCAGATTTCCATTTCTGATCTCTAAGAAACTGTGATTTTGGATTAGGGTCCTATTCTCCTATGCCCTATTCCAAATTGCAGAACCTTTTACTTGTCCTGTCATTCTTATGAGGTTCTTCTCCTATCAATCTCTTGCATACTTTTGCTTCCATAGTTTTGCCCAGGGGGCTTGTATTTCCTTTAGCCATCTCCACCAGATTTTGGCTCCAAGAACTCTGTTAAGAATTCGTGGGTCATGAAGACCCAAGCCACCATGGAACTTTGGTTTGCATACCCTATCCCATGCCACTAGGGCCCATTTCTTCTTTTCTTCACCTTCCCCCAGAGAAAGTCTCTCTGAATGTTTCTTATATTAGTAATTACACTAGTTGGTGTCGGAATGGTTGATAGCATATAGATAGGGATACTTTGGAGGATAGCCTTAGTTAGAATCAGCCTCCTTGCTAGATTTAGGGCTCTATTTGTCCATTTGCTAATCTTATATTTTAGTCTATTTAGAACAGGCTCCCAGATTTCCTTGTGTAGCAGTTTGTCGGTGAGGGGAACTCCTAGGTACTTTACGGGCAATGACTCTCTTTGAAAGCCCAAAATTTTGGAAAGAATTCTCTGTATTGAAATATTTGTATTGAAAAATAAAATCTTTGATTTAGTAAGACTTACCTCTATGCCTACTGCCATAGCAAACTCACTCAGAATTTGCTTAAATGCTTTGGCTTCATTGATAGTGGGTGTGCCTTGAAGCATAGTATCATCCACAAATTGCTGATGTGTCACCATGTCCCCACCTTGAGTGAGTCTCAGACCCTGAATTCTCCCTTCCTCCTTAGAACCTCTTATTGCTTTCCCTAACCCTTACATCATTAGAATGAAAAGGAAAGGAGAAAGAGGATCGCCTTGCCTGAGACCTCTAGTAGGCTTGAAGGTTTTGGAGGGAGAGCCATTGAGAAGAATTGAATAGTTGGCGGTGGTAACTAGAACCATGACCCATTTAATCCAATTGTAATCAAAGCCATAGGCTTTTAATGCTGCTCTTATGTACGACCAACTAAGTTTGTCATAGGCCTTTGCTATGTCCAGCTGAATTATCATCCCTTCCTATTTATTGGTAATGAGTGAATGAACTACTTCATGTGCTTGAATTATGTTATTAAGAATTTGTCTTCCTTCCACATAGCCTGTTTTCTCCTATGACACTAGGATTAGGAGGAGCGGTTTGAGACGGTTGGCAATTACTTTGGATATTTTTTTGTATACCACATTGCATAATGCTATGAGTCTAAATCTGTCTAGAGAGGTGGCCTTTTCCTGTTTGGGGATTAAGGCTATGAAAGATTCATTGAGCGCCTTCAAGACTATCTTAAATCTTCAAGAGTCTTCCACTACCTCTAGGATATCTTGTTTTACTATCCTCCAACATGTTTTGAAAAAGTCCACATTGAAGCCATCCAGGCCTGGTGCTTTCCCATTGTGCATCTCTTTAATGGCTTCCTCAATTTCTTCCTCTATTATTGGTCTGTTGAGATTGTAACTATCTTCTCTAGAAACCAATTTAGGAATGCGCTGAGTAAATCTTTTCGTAAACTGATATCTGTCTTCCGAGGTTTCCTCAACAATTTTCTAAAAATGCTGGACTAGAACCTTTTCCATCTCTTCATGACTGTTTCTTTCTATTCCATGTTGATCTGTAAGTTTCACAATTTTGTTGTTGTTTCTGTGAGCTATGGTGGATCTGTGAAAGAATTTGGTGTTTCTCTCCCCTTCCTTAATCCATTGTACTCTGGATTTCTGTCTCCAGAATATTTCCTCTTGTAGAAATCTGTTTTCCCATTCATGCTGGAATGACTCTGCCATCTCTTTCATTTCATCTATATAGCCTTCTGTGATAAGAATATGGTTTATTTCCTTTAGTTTATTTTCCACATCTCCTTTAGCTTTGAAGATATTTCCAAATTCCTTTTTATTCCACTCTTTGAGTTTGCCTTTAATGTGTTTGAGCTTGCAATGTAGAAGGAACATCTGTGTACCTTGAAGGTGTAGTTCTTCCTTCCACCATTTTTCAATGTTTGTGAGGAAATCTGCCTGTGTGAGCTAAGCATTCTCAAACCTGAAGGGGGAGTTCCTTGGTTTACCAAATAGAGAAGCTTCCAATTGGATAGGCCAGTGATATGAACCTCCAAAAGGTAGGATGAGCGTAGTCATGCTGCTTCCCATGAGAAGAAGTTCCTCTGAAATAATAAATCTGTCTAATTTTGAGGCTACTTGGGTAGGACCCCCTCTTTTGTTATTCCAAGTGAAGATTCCACTGCTAGTTTCCATATCAACCAATTTCATATTGGTGATGAAACACTGGAAGGCAACTGAATCCCTACCAAGTGTTCTAGTTCCTCCTTTCTTCTCCGTGAGTGATTTTGTCATGTTAAAATCACCTCCAAGAATCCAGGGTAGAGCTGGGTATCTCTTCTTCATATCCTCCAGTGTTGTGAGGAGTCGAAGTTTGTCCTCCATTGGTTGTGGACCATAGACATTGGTGATCATGTAACATTGCCTATCACCCACCAATTGGAAAATCAGAGAAAGGTGATGTTTGGATGCCTCCGCATCAATCACACCAAATTTCTGTGGATCCCATAGAGTGATAATGCCACCAATAGATTTATTTTCCTTAAATCCAAGGTATTCATATCTATTTAGCCATTTTCTATGTTTTTCACGTATCTTCTCCACTGGGCATTATGTTTCCTGTATGAATACTATGTCAAGTTTTTCCTCTCTGATCCTGTTACCTAGATTCCTCTGTTTTCTTCTACTCCCTAGTCCTCTAATGTTCCAGGTTGTGAGTTTCATTGAGGTGGGGTTTTAAAGGAGTAACTGGAAAGGTCTTTCATCCTTCCTGAGTCAATCATGAGTTTGCCACACTCCAGCAGTAGTTCTTTCTATCTTTTTCTTCCCCTCCTTTTGCCTGGATTTTTTTGTTAATTTTCCTGTTATTAATTCTATTGAGGAAGTCCCTTTATTTTCCTGGTTATCATGTCCTCTTTTTACTCTTGCAGCTGTTTGATATGACTTGTTAAGGAATATTTGTTGTATCTTTTCCACATCTTCCTGAGGTATGGAGTTTATTCCCAGGGTTCCTCCTTGTTCTATAAACGTTTCCAGCTCTAGGTTCTCCCTTTCCAGGATCTCTTGTAAGTCTTAGTCCTCTGTGCCACTTTCACTTTGAGTCATTTCTTGGTCTTTTTCTATTTCCATGATGCTCAAAGGGTCCGTCGTGTGTTCATTCTGTTCCTGAGTGAACTCCATGCTGGTCTCTTTTCCTTTCCCCCTTGCTAATTGATTCTCTGTACTCTTTTGATCACTTCCATCTACTTCTTTTTCTCCTAAGATCTCAAAACTATTGTAACTTCTTGTTTTGTTATCATTCTCAATAAGGTTCTTTTGTGTCTTCCTTCCCCGTCCTTTTCCTTTTCCTCCTCCTTTGGTGAAACCTGTTTGATCTTTCCCTTTGCTGTTTTTTAGGTATACCTCCCTTCTATTAAGAGGACAATCTCTAGATAGGTTCCCATGCCCGTGACAATTGTGACATCTGAACGGGATATGTTCATAGTCAATTGTTTTAACCCATTCCTCATCATAGACTTCTAGAATGACCTCATCTAGAAGGGCTCCTGATAGGTCCATCTCCACACATATACGGGCATAGGAGGTATATTTTCCCCGTAGATTTGCCTCTGAAATCTTTAATAAATGACCTAATTTATTGCCTATAGTTTTTAAAGACTCTGGCATCCAGTAATCTAAAGGTAAGGAGTAGAGTCTAACCCATACTGGTACCGAAGTGAAGGTTTCTTATTCTAGCACAAAGTTCATCATCCATGGCCGCATATAGAGACCAGCAGTTGCAAAGAAGTATGGTCCTCCTTCAAAAATCCTGTCTCTGTCTTCCATGTTCGTGAACACCATTGTAAAAAAACCTTTGGATCCAAGATGTATATTTAACTCCCCCTTTGGTTTCCAGTTGTATTTTATCCAAGTGTACAATGCTTTTTCTGACGGCCAGATTCCCATAAATTTGCATATGATGGCATAGTTTTCCATGTGATCCCTGTGTGCTTGCAGAGCTGGATCATTTAGAATAACCCGAGGTTTAGTTATGGTCTTGGGTTTACAGGGACCCATCTTGGTTCTGTTCTCTGTTCCCTGACCTCTGTTTTTTGCTTTCTCCTCCTGTCGGTCTTCTTCATGGGTCTCTTGTTCTGCATGGGTTTTGCTGCCTTCCACCTTCTAAGTTTCAGTGTTTTTTTTCTTGACCTCCAAGGGTTGTGGAGGCTTATTCTTATTCCCTCATCTTCCTCTGTTTGAAACCACATTACTGTAGGAGGGAGTGGAGCTCCCTCCTCCCTGTGCCTCCATGGGTACCTGTTACCCTCTGTCACTCTCTTTGTTGAACCCTAGAATCCTTTGTCACGCTCCCCCAGCTTGAGGAGATCAGTTTGTTGAAGTCACTATTTGCATTTTCATTTTAGCGGTCCCATACCGAAATTTTTACATCATTTCATTAGGTCATGTCAAAATGATCCACTGATAGTTGTCTTCTCTTCAGAAAATCTGATTTCTCCCTCAAAATTTATAATACTTATATATAATACTTTTAACACTTTACTTCGGTATGTCTTAAACATAAACGTATTTAATTACATACAAAAAGAATTTTTTTTAGTGAAACCCTCCGCAAAGAATGTGAATCATTCAATCTATGCTACACAAGTAAGGTGTTGATTTCCAATTCTCAAGGTTGTCCCTCCTTTTGACTCCAAAGTCACGTCCCCACGCAATTTCCGAGGATTCTCCATGCCCAACCCACACAATTTTACTATGTTAAGCTTTATTTAACCATTTTACAATCAAAGTGATTTTTTTGATTACTTATTTAACAGACGAACGAGTAATGTCATTACTCGGTGCCGAGTTTTGAAGCTACTTCGTTTAAACTACAGTGGTAAGTATTTGAGAGATTTATTCATATAATAGGATTTTTGTTTCACTATATATTTTATATTAATTTTCTAACATTGTTGAATGTGAAAATGTTTAGAATTTTTTAGCTATCGGTAATTAGTTGGGGTCGTTCATAAAATCTAATGACATTTTGGGACATAGTGAAATTGAATATTAAATTTTTTATATCATTAAATTTTATTTTGATTATTTATTTTATTATTATTTGAAATTATATGATAAATATGAAAGAATTTAATTGAGAAAAAATTGTTAATAATAAATTTATATTTATTATTATTTTTTACTTAAAAGTAGTTAAGTTGACGAATATCCTAGCCTAATCAAGTGACCCTTTATCGCTAGGCTCTGCCACACTACAATGGAGAATCCCCAAGCTTTTTAAAAGTTTCATAACATATACTACCACTGGCTCAATACCATAGGTCACCCATAATAGGTGTCCAAAACCATAACTCTTAACGTAACAACGTTAACTCTTTCACCAAGTCAAGTTTACCTAAAAATCCCCCTTTTGAACTTGAATTGGTGTTTCCCTTGAACAAATCAAGTCAAATAGGTGACGTGATCCAACACTACTCACCTTAGGCCCTACCCCCTTCAAAATTTATAACAAGGGTATCTAGAAATTCCATATGCTATCCAAGAATCTCACATGCTCCCCCATATTACGTAGGTCTACATTTAGACTTTACGAGTAATTTACCATGAGAACACATGCCTTACGAGGTCTTACAATTATATGCCTATTGACATGTAAAAGTTTTTTATTCCATTACAATTTTTTATTATTATCACTATCCTAGCACTTAAGTTGACATGCTCATCCTTTGCTATTGTTTTGAGTCTTAAGCCACCATCCTATTGCTTTGATACATGTGCCTTCTTATTTCTTGAAGAATCCACTCACCACGAGCTCCTGTCTTTCCCTTCTTATATTAGGCATATGTTAAAATCATAGCATTCCAAGATGCTGCATCTCATTTAGGCACTATATCAAATATCTCATAAGTATCATCTTCACTGATTTGAAAATACCCTTCAATCATTGATATCCAAAAGATCACATTTTTTTCAAGCATTTTACCAATGACTTCATCCAAAATGCCCCACTTTGAATGCCACTGTTGGCCTATTTCCATCCTCCACAACGCTTTTCGTTCTAGAGGCACACACTTCATTAATTTTCTAGTAGTAAAGTTTTTCATAGAATCGAGTAGAAGGACACGAATAGGTATTTCTCTTGTGGTTAAATTTCCATTCAACATTATAACTTCTGCATGGCCATGTCCAAACTCCTGCATCACTTTGTTGCAAAAATCCATGGTTGCCTCAACCCTTAACTCATCCTCTACCACCCTCATTTAGAGAAGAGCTTGATTCGCTGACAGTCTAGACTCGATGAAGGAATTTTGATGATAATTTTCCACTTTCTGTCACTACTAGTTACTGCTTCTTGGTAGCTACCACCACTAGTCTATCCCTTTTAGTAGCAATGCAAGTGGGTTACCATTTTCATCATCATCAAGGAAGTCAAAGGGATTCATATTAAAATTGTATATTGCATATTCAAACTGCCATTTTTTTTATTGAAATTAGATTTTCCATTTCTATATAGCTGATGAAGAGCCAGAGAGATCCAAATAAAAAACTAGAAAAGTTTACAAAATATTGAAACATCAAACCCAAGGACAATTACTAGTATAAACCTCTATCAACAACATGATTATCATAGAACCAAAACATAAGACCACTTGCAGAAAAAATAAACCCTAACCCATCATCATCATACCTATCTTGATCGAGATTGGATCATTATATTTTTCTTCATCCATCTTAATGCTCTTAGAATGGAAAAAGTGGAGGAATCAACTCACAAGACCATTTTGACAAGTGGCGCCCATTTTTGCAAATTAGGGTATTAAACCTTTCAGAGAGCATTTTGAGGCATTAAATGGCATTTTTTAGGGTAAAATTTTATGCGTTAGTGTCACACACCTTTTTCATATTCTATGCACAGAGCCCTTTCCAACGGTGCAAGAATCACATCAATGGAAGTCTGTATGTAAAAGTTATACCACTCGAAAGTTGACCTTCTTGTTTTCACAACCATAACTTGAGAGGATGCCACATTAGCCCCTATTAATTAAGGAAAAAATGCTAGCTTTGTGATCATGATGAAGAAGACTCTAAAATAGTCCATATTGTAACTCTTAAAATTTAAGGGAGTCAAACCTAACCACTAGTAGGTTATCGGTTAAATGGGAGCTCCGCTAAGTAATAAACCAAAATTTACAGATCTAGAAATAAGAGAAATAAACCTTCATAGTATAGACTTCATATTTTTAAGTATAATTTTATCATATTTGTTGTGACGAACTATCTAGTGGAATATCCACAAATGTTCATAGATCATATGTCCCCTAGCGACCATTGTTAGATCCACGACCATAGCGAGACTTTTCATCGTCACCATAATTGTGGACACCACCACCACCATAATTGCAGTCATGACTACGACATTCAAAACTCAATGTGTTGTGCCTCGTTTGATCAGACTCTCTTATAACTTCATTGATCGAACAAACTCAGTGATAATTCGATTAATTGAATACACTTGGTGAGAACTCGATCAAATGAATATATTCAATAAAAACTTGGCCCCAATATGAGCTAAGTGCTTTGATACTACTTGTTAGGATTAGGAACGATACGATAGAAATAATGATACAATCTCACACATAAAAACAATGCTTTACTTTGGAAAATCCCAATTGAAAAAAAACAAGCCAAGAATAGATTTAGATTTATTATTATACTTAACTTAAATATAGCCAAATGAGCCAACAAAGTGGAGAACCTCCTAATCTTTTAAAAAATTCCACATATGTAATATTATGCATTCAATACCACAAGCCACGAGGTATCCAAAACCACAACTCTTAACCTAGCAATCCATAAAAGAGTCTAGTTTAACTAACTTTTTTTATAAAATTTTGTATATAATTATAATAAAAAAAATCTTTATTTTTTCTTCATTTTTTTTATAAAGTTTTTACATAATTTAATGCCATTTTTAATTTCCAAAACCACTACTCTTTAACCCAGCAATCTATAAAAGACAATTAACCTAACATTTTTTATAAAATGCATATTTAATAAAAAATTTATTTCTCATTGTTTTATAAATTTTTACATCATTTATTGCAACTTTAATTTTATATATATGTGAAATAATTAGATCAAATTTTAATCACAAATTTTGAATTATATATATAATAGAGTAGAGTTTGTTTAATTATTAATTTTGTTTTCTTGTTTTATTAATTTCCTGCAGATTTTTCTAACAGTGAATAGATGAATTTATTATTTTAAATAAAAATCATAATTTTCATTATCATCATCAAAATTTTATATTTAACTTTTTTTTAATTATTAAATTTATTATAATGATAACATATAAATCTAATAGGAATAGATAAATTTAATAAAATTGTTTTTCATACTCTTTAATCTAATCTTCCGAAAATAGTAAAACGTATTATTATAATTAAATATTTTTATTAGAAGTTCCTAAGTCCATTCCTAAATAAAGCTAAATACTAACTCCATTCCTAAACAAAGCTAAATACTAACTCTTTTTTATACTGCATAAAAGGAAGAGTATATATATGTCCAAAATTTAAAAAAGAAAGATACAGGGTGTTGTTCATAAGGCGATGGTGCCTATGGCAATGGAGTTCTACACTAGTTGCATGGCTCCTCTCCTTAGCCTTACTCCTTGGTAACTGAGATTCAAACCTTCTCGATCCCTTCTCGATGGATGGTTTTTCTCCCAGCATTACAATAACCATTTCTAGATCCGCAGCACCCTCCTTTCAATATATATATATATAGAAAAGAGATGAAACCAAGTACGTAATGATTAAAAATGTACTCAAAACCACTATTTTTTAATATTTTAATACAACGTTATACACGTGAAAACATCTCCACTATAAAATATCATATAAAAAATTAATTTTAAAACATCATAAGTTTATGAAATGCAGGAGACAACAAAAGGCAATTCATCCATATAAAAAAGTAATTTTAAAAATAAAACTTTTATGAAATGCTTGACAACACAAAAGGTAATTGATCATATAAAAAAATATTATTAAAAGACAATAAGATGTATGAAATACCGGCGACCACAAAAGGCAATTGATCCACAAGAAACATATAAATTTATTGGTCTTTCAGCATGAAAGTTTTTAATATACAGATGGAAGAGGAAGGACATTTTCATATTGCCGAGGTACATCTTGAGATGGACTAAATTTGTAAGAACTTGGCCATCTAATTAATAAAGAGAAAAAAGATGTAGAGCATATAAACTTATTTCCTTTTAAGTAGAGCTACGAAAATTGCATCCCCACAAGCTGCAGTAAGCCTGTATGACGTTCACAGTCAAAACAAAAACCCCAACCAGCAGGCCTACAACATTCCAGGGCTTTGACAAATACTGTTCATACCACCCGTTGCACAAATTCAGAAGTGCTATTCTGCATTTGATCACGCAACACTTGTTTTTGAGCACATTATCGAGCGCGAGTTTCAACTCCTCGGGAGGCTCGAGGTGGCCATTGGAGAAGGGCTGATGCATGCTGTCCCAGATCTTGGCTAAACCCTCGTCGGACAGGGCACTTCCGAGACAAATGACATGAGATTTCCTCAGAGTGCGAATGTCACTGGAATTGTCGATGAGGCAGTCCATCAGCTGAATGAAGTCCCTTACGTGATTGCCATGGTCGGGGTCATTCACCTCCAATGCAAGCAAGTTCCTGAAGAACACTTCAGTCTGAGTTGGGTGTGTTACAGTCATCCGTGGGAGATACAGTGTGTGCGAGTATTTGTCGAACCAGATGCATTGAGAGGGCGCGGAGAAGGATTTGAACTTAATTCCAGCCCTTGCCAGCTCGCTGGCAGTGTATCCATTGATGGGAAGATCCCCGGGTTCATGACTAGTGGAGAAAAAGACAAGCCTGCACATCTTTTCAACAACGGGAACTATGAGAAAGCTGGAGATGATTTGAAGTAGAGTCGGCTTTGCCATGCAACCCACCAAACGCACCCCTGTTTTTTCCTCCACGCCTTCGGTAAGCAGGAATTGCAAAACAATTCCGTGCATGAAACCCAGCAGGTGTGGGTGCGTCGTCTTGGGCGTCCTCTGGTTGAGTGCATAATCAATGAGCGTGTCAGGTGTTATGTCCAATGGACACAACTCCATGTACGCCTTTGTGACCAGCAAATAATTAATTGTATTTTCGCTGAAATTAATGTTTGCCAGCCCCGGAACCAAAGCTTCTTTTACCTGGTCAAACATCTCTTTGAGCCCAAACAGTGGGATCTGATTCTCTAGCATGAGTTGTTAGATTTATTTTGTGGTTTTCCTAATTACTTTAAACCTTAATCAAGATCTATTCCTTTGTAAAAAATTGAAAATAAAGTACAGCGGAACTTATTGAAAATAATGCACAGCGGAACTTACTTGAGTTGTTGGCTCTTGAATCCTTCCAAGAGCTTGCAATCATTTTCTCTGGCAATCCTTGATAGAGTATCAAGTCTTCAATGGAGCAGACTAATTTTTCTGAGTGATTGCAAGCCTTGGAGACTCAGCCCTTTTATAACAGTCCCAATCCTATGGCAGCCGAAATTTGGCTGTCAATTGACAGCTAAATTTCAGCTCCAATCCCAGGGCAGCCGACACTTGGCTGTCCAGATTTCTTGACAGCCAAAATTCGGCTTTCAAGAATTTATTACTGCTATTATTTCAATCAATTATAATCGATCCATTAACAATTATAATTGATTAACAATATTCTATATGTATTTGTATCCAAATCCTTATTTAAATACGTTTAATGCCATAACTTAATTAATCACATTATTTGGCATATTTAATCATTACATAAACGTAATCTTGCTCACAGTATTTGATATCATAATCATAATGCACGCATGTCCAACCTAATTATTGTAATTAGACGTCTCTAAATCCAACAATCTCCCACATGGACAAGTGCAACCTTTTGATTATATATCCTTAACTTTATTGCATGCAACTTTCCTGTCTTTACTTATCGTATTTCTTAAACAATTCCGTCCATCAATTATGCTAACAAAGGACTTAAGCGGCATTTGTCACATTTATTCGCAATTAAACTGACATAAATCACGCTGCTAACATAACTGAATGACATGAATCTGATTTGAACATATAGTTTAGAAATTACACGCAAGTGTGATTAGACGTGCCTATTTCTAATTGAGTCATCTTTACTTTACTGTATGAGGCCAAAAATTTAAACTTTAAAGAAAGAAATAATGAAACTGAAACTGAATGCAACTTGTATATATCATCAAAAATGTTTACAATTGCATCAAAAAACTTAAAACATATTCAGACTCCCACATTTTCTAATCATCCTAAATAGATATTACACCCATACAAGCAACATGTTGGTGAAACTTCTTGGGTGGTAATCCTTTAGTAAGAGGATCCGTAATCATGTAGTTTGTACCTATGTTTTTTATATATAATTCATTATTTTGCACTCTCTCTTTTACAACCAAAAAACTTAATGTCAATGTACTTCGACTTTGACGAACTTCGGTTGTTGGTTGCGTATAACACTGCTGAATTGTTGTCACATAATAATTTGAGTGGTTTTTGAATAGAATCCACAATTTTCAGACTTGTGACGAAGTTCTTCAGCCATACGCCATGATTAGATGCTTCAAAGCATGCAACAAATTCAGCTGCCATAGTGGAGGAGGCTACCAATGATTGTTTAGCGCTCTTCCATGACACAGCACCACCTGCCATCATAAAGCTGTATCCTGATGTTGACTTCATGCTGTCGACACATCCTACAAAATCAGAATCGGTATATCCAATGACCTCGAGCTGTTCCGACCTTCGATACGTGAGCATATAGTCCCTTGTTCTCTTTAGGTATCTCAACACTCGTTTGGCTGCCTTCCAGTGTTCCATACCTGGGTTACTCAAATATCTCCCTAGCATTCCGGTAATGAATGCAATATCCAGACGCGTGCATACTTGTGCATACATGATGCTACGCACGGCTGAGGCATAGGGAATATCTTTCATGAGGTTTTTATCTAAGTTAGTTTGGGGACATTGTTTCAGACTAAACTTATCTCCTTTTGATATAGGGGTATCTCCTGGTTTGCTGTTTTGCATGCCAAATCTTGTTAGAATCTTATCGATATAGTTTCTCTGGGATAACCTCAGAATACCTTGAGATCTGTCTCTAAGTATTTCAATCCCTAGAACAAATGATGCATCACCAATATCTTTCATTTCAAATTTCTTAAATAAAAAATTCTTAGTTTGAAGCAACATATCCTTATCGTTACTGGCAAGCAATATGTCATCTACATATAAAACCAAGAAAATAAATTTACTCCCACAGAACTTAAGGTATATACATTCATCTACTATGTTAGACTCAAAACCAAAAGAGCTAACAACTTGGTGAAACTTATAATACCATTGTCGAGATGCTTGTTTTAGCCCATAGATAGATTTCTTAAGTCTGTAAACCATAGACCCTGCATCACCTGATACAAATTTTTCTGGCTGCGTCATATAGAACATGAGTTTGACATTGGCATGTTTGAAAATGATCATGTTAATATCAAACAAGCTGTGGAAAGCTCTGATACCACTTGTTAGATTTACTTTGTGGGTTTTCCTAATTTCTTTAAACCCTAACCAAGATCTACTCCTTTGTAAGAAATTGAAAATAAAGCACAACGGAGCTTACTTTCCATCTTCTAGAGCTCCTGGTCTTGACTTGAGTTGTTGGCTCTTGAATCCTTCCAAGAGCTTGCAATCCTTTTCTCTGGCTATCCTTAATAGAGTATCAAGTCTTCAATGGAGCAGACTGTTTTTTGAGTGATTGCAAGCCTTGGAGACTCAACCCTTTTATAGCAGTCCCAATCCTAGGGCAGCCGAAATTTGGCTGTCAATTGACAGCTAAATTTCAGCCCCAATCCTAGGGCAGCC
>APFE031454846.1:36160-72192 GCA_000404065.3 Pinus taeda
AAAAATACGCCCACACCATCAAAATATAGTATTCCCTTTTATGATTTAAAAAATATATATATTATTTCCTTTTATGATAAAGAAAAAATATATATATTATTTCCTTTTATGATAAAAAACCCTTTAGCAATAAAGATCCAGCAAAAGATAAAATTGGCACTCTGGATAATGTTAAATAATGTAAACTTCAGTAAATTTAAGAGAAATATACATAATTAACAAAATGATAACTTTAAATTTACAAGAACATTTGAAGTGTAAATTTACCTCAGTGTTGACCTATTTGTCATCACTCTGAAGGGAATCAGATCCAGAGACGACCATTGCTTCAGCCATTATATGCCCATCAATACTACAGTTTTAAAAAAATATTGGGCAGTAAAAGGGTTTATTTTGCAATCGAAAGTATTTCACTTCTAAAATGAACTGTGGGGCCTGAATCTGTAGGAGTTCACTGTCAATAGCCTCATTGTGTAAGCATGTTATGACTTTGCTAGATTTATTATATAACATTGTTAACCAACACGTTTTAGGTTTTCGACACGTTTTCAAAAAATTAGATACTCTTAAACCCTGGTCCCATGGAGCACATACGTCCTTTTCATTTTACCCTGGCGCTGGACCTGATGGGAAAAACGTATGTCGTATATGCTAGACCCATGCCCGCAGGGCAGAGTAGATTTACGTGGACAATGATAAATCAAAGCGCTGAGACCAAATCGCATTTCTAGATTTCATGATGCTATTTCGATATGAAGTAGTTTGTTAAGTTTCCCACCGGCACACGTTATGATTTTTCAGTTTTTTTTTTTAAATGAACTGACAATAAAAATTACATATAACTTGATTGACCGGGCTTTAGGTGATTCAAGATACAGGTGCTTTCTTCTTGGCATCATTCTTAAGCTTGTCAAAAAAAATGAATCACACTCAAGACAACAAAATAGTCGCTCTTTACCAAACAGAAAACATATCAGATCCGCTTTCTCATAATACTCCAATGAACAGATCCCAGGAAATCATGATTCTATATATGCGCGCCAACCACATTTATGTCATTGCCATTGTTTTTAATGTTGCTGGTGCCAGATATCCATTTTATGTCTGCGTGCATGCCTATGAAGCTAATAGGGATAAAAGGGCGAAAAGAACTCTGAAAGCCCTGGATTTTGTTTTAATTATGATACCATAACCATTACACAAGATCCCCTTGTTACGCTCTGCGTGCGTTTAATGGCGATCAAAAATAAAATAAAAATGAAAGCCTTGACACATAAACCAGGGATCTCAATTTCTGCATAGGATGGTTTTGGGTAATTTTTATTCCAAACAGAGGCGGCATATTATATGTGTCATCCAAAATATTTCAGAAAATCTCATTGTCACCGGGATCTGGTGAAGTAAAAAAAAAAAAAAAATTATAGAAGATATAGATCTAGGTCGCTTCACGATTTTTCAAGGTTATGGGTCACTTCAGGCACCTTAGAAAACCTTCGGCGTGGCTCAAAAAACTTATAAAACCCTACGTCTGGAAGAATTATGTCCTTGAAACTCTGACATGTAAATCTATACCAGACATTGATAACAGAGTGAAAACAATAAACAATAAAGGGAAAACTTTTAAAATTAGGCGATATGGGTTTTGTGCAGGATATCGCAAATCAATTCACTATATTACCATGTTAAAATTAAAATTTACAATGGTAACAGCAATGTTAATAATTGTTTACAAAACAAGCATCGAAAACCTGCAGCCCCAACAGGGTAAATTCTATTTTTGTCCCAAAATAAGACGTCATTGAAATCTTTCCGAATCACAAATGAAAAAAAAATAACTTTCAAATTTTAGTTAAAAATTTGAACGACTGCACATAAATTTTAGGCGATTTCCACGATTTCATCACCATTACCACAGCTTGAAATGAGACAGACACAAACTTAAAAAAAAATGAGACAGACGCTAGAGATCATTAAAACCGAAGTAAAACTGCAATTCTTACATAAGGGAGCTCTGATACCAATTGTTAGATTTACTTTGTGGTTTTCCTAATTACTTTAAACCTTAACCAAGATCTACTCCTTTGTAAGAAATTGAAAATAAAGCACAGCGGAACTTATTGAAAATAATGCATAGCGGAACTTACTTTAGTTGTTGGCTCTTGAATCCTTCCAAGAGCTTGCAATCATTTTCTCTGGCAATCCTTAATAGAGTATCAAGTCTTCAATGGAGCAGACTAATTTTTCTGAGTGATTGCAAGCCTTGAAGACTCAGCGCTTTTATAGCAGCCCCAATCCTATGGCAGCCGAAATTTGGCTGTCAATTGACAGCTAAATTTCAGCGCCAATCCCAGGGCAACCGACACTTGGCTGTCCAGATTTCATGACAGCCAAAATTCGGCTCTCAAGAATTTATCACCGCTATTATTTCAATCAATTATAATCGGTCCATTAACAATTATAATTGATTAACAATATTCTATATGTATTTGTATCCAAATCCTTATTTAAATACGTTTAATGCCATAACTTAATTAATCCAAATTTGGCATATTTAATCATTACATAAACGTAATCTTGCTGACAGTATTTGATATCATAATCATAATGCACGCATGTCCAACCTAATTATTGTAATTAGACGTCTCTAAATCCAACATGAGTATGTCGCACTTTATATTGCTACCATGCTCACCGCGATAATGGCCGAACAAGAACTGTAGCAGAAAAAAGGAATCTATGACCATCATCAGATTGAAATTGTCAGAGTACTCACCTTTAGGAATAGAGCATTCATAGAAGCTCTCAATCTGCGTTCGATTTTCTTCCATCTTCGCAACCATGTCGTCCAAGTTGAACCCTAAGTTGGGATTCCTGGGCAACTTCTGGCAGAGGGCGGCGGCGTACTGGATCTTATCATACATATGATTTGCCTTGAAAACATCTTCGGGTTCCTTGCCATAGTGGTAAGGCCCCAGTGACACAAATCATGTGTCACTGGACAACAAATAAATTAGCGGACATCTTGGCCAATCAAGGAGTGCTCTGTACCAAAAGCAGGGTCGCGCTGAGTTGGCCTGAGATGCCTCATAATAAATTAAAGGTGCAATGTCACAACCAGGCAGATGAGGACATAATGGTGTTTCAAAACAAAGATACAGAGGCGGGGTCTAGTTGATTTGGATTCTTTATGAAGTGTTTTTTCCGAAGTAAGAAAATTCTTGGGATGCAGGTCACTGTCGGCCTCCTCAACCCTCGACAGTACGAACACAGAAGTTTTAGGTGGAAGTTGCTAAGCAGACACTGTTCTTCGGATGGTCGGCCGGATAGATGGATTTTCATATTACACTGGTCCATGCACCCGCAGAGATGGGATGATGCATGTGGCTAGAATTCTGGCTTTCCCAGTAGCCTTAAAACCCTCGTTTTCCTTTCTATGGTAGCAATACTGCTCACGGGGTGGTTTATCGTCCATCGCATGCCCTTCAAGCTAGAAGTGGTTTTGCGAAGATGGGAGCGATTCCACTCACCAAGTAACACGTGGCCTAGGAAGGGGAAGGAATACCGCCCTCATCGCGTGGTAATTATCGGTGTGTTAGGCTCATGCGATATTCTCCTCAGCCGTCGGATCATCCAAGACAGATCTACGGTCAGGAACAAGCGTGCATGTTGGTGGGTTCAGGATGCTTATTATGTGGTTAATCACCGGGCTACTAGGTATTGCGACATATCCTCTGCCATTGGATCTGGCGTGGAGGATTTACGGTTAAGGAAAATGTTGCAGATCTTGGGGAGGAATATCTTTTAGGCTTGTTTTGCGCCATGGTGGGAATCAGAGGATTTCGCGCGCTTTACATGCTCGAGGGTTATCCCCCCATTCAGACCTGAAATCCTTTTAGTTTGGTCCCTAATTCCTCATTGGGTCCAATATTAAATTTAAATTATTTAATTGCTTCCGGCCTGATTTGAGCCTCGTCCGTCAGATCTCTGAGGGGAGATCGAACAGTCTCGACATTGTCTGTATTTCTTGGATATTGTAATTTTTTTTTTTGAGGCACCGTGGCTCAGTGTTTAAGCCTTTAGCTCGATGCCCTTGGCAGTAAGCGGATAGTTTTGTCTTTGGACCACAGTTCCTTTGGGACTGTTGTATTTATGTAAGTTGTTTTTAGATTTAATAAAATAGAAGGTACGACTCTTGCTTTAGCAAAAACAAAAAATACATATATATTAGTTTCATATTCACAAAGAACCTAGCATTCCATACATCAACAAATATGGAGACGGAGCAATAAAGAAGCTCCTTAAGATGGCAAGTTACAAAAGGACTACTTCCAATTAAAACATAATACAAATGGGTAATGTACTCTCAACATTGAATTTCCCTTATAGCCCAATTTACTTCGAATCCAAACACAATGAAAAGTTGCTCTTACAAATCAATTTACCTCCAATTCTTCAAACTATGGACATTGAATGGCTCTTATAAATGAATATACAATGCAAATGGGCTGGTAGACCAACCCACTATGAGCATCAGTTTACCTTTATAAATCAATGTATTTCTAACTAAAACATAATATAAATGGTAAATACACTTTGGGCATTAAATTTCCCTTGTAAACCAATTTACTTGAATCCAAACATAATGCAAAGTTTCTCTTATAAATCAATTTACCTTCGATTGAAACATAATCAATTGGGTTGTCAACTATGGACATTGAATTACTCCTATAAATGAATGTACTACACATCAAATGCAATGCAAACACTTGACTTGATGGCAAAACAATTCCCATATTAATAACTTTACTTTTACGCAAATGTAGAGCATAAAGATTTGTCCAAGTTGACAATGAGTTTTCCACATTCATTCCTTTAACATAATGCAATAATACATAAATTGCAGTCCTTCTACTATCCATTGCTTATGTTACCAAATTTTGGGACAAATTAAAATCCCGTAGTGTTAATGACTACAATGATCATGGAGAAAAAAAAATGACAAAGAGGAATCCGCTCCAACAAGCTCAAAAAACTTGTAATGTAATTAAAAGAAGCATTGAACAGGTTAGGAATAAGTTCTATAATATGAGAGAAATGGTTATACCAACTTGTGGATTTTTCTCTTTTTATAAACTCTAGCACTTGAAATTCATTAATATATAAAAGTTTCATATTCACAAAGAACCTAGCATTCCATACATCAACAAATATGTCAAAGAACCTAACATTCCATACATCAATGAATATGGAGACAGAGTAATAAAGAATCTCCTCAAGATGGCAAGTTACAAAAGGACAACTTAGATCCATTTGATATAAACTCAATAAGACAATAGACTAAATCTGGTCATAACCAAAACCATTTCCAAAGTGACATAAAAGCCAGATTTCTCCACAAAGATTCCAGAAAGGAATGAAACAACAATACACATTTACATTCATTCCAACCCAAACATCTTTTAACTGTACATTCATTCCAACCCAAACATTAAGTGAAATTACATATTTTAACTGTAAGTGTTATAGAAGAATGAATCGGAAAATGAATTTCACAGATTAATGCAGTCACTGCATTTAAAGTATCTGCCTAAGAAGTTCAACAATACACAAATACATTCATTCCAACCCAAACATCTTTTAACTGTACATTCATTCAACCCAAACATTAAGTGCAATTACATATTTTAACTGTAAGTGTTATAGAAGAATGAATCGGAAAATGAATTTCACAGATTAATGCAGTCACTACATTTAAAGTATCTACCTAAGAAGTTTGAATGTGAAATCCCTGCATATTATGCAGACTCTATTCCAAACAATACATAAATGAATTAAAACACAATGAAAATGGGTTGGTCTGCCCACTATGAGCATCAAAATACCTTTATAAATAAATGTACTTCCAATTAAAACATAATAAAAAGGGGTAATGCACTCTCGGCATTGAATTCCCTTATAACCCAATTTACTTCAAATCCAAACACAATGCAAAGTTGCTCTTACAAATCAATTTACCTCCAATTCTGCCAACTATGGACATTGAATGACTCTTATAAATGAATATACAATGCAAATGGGCTGGTAGACCATCCCACTATGAGCATCAGATTACCTTTATAAATCAATGCACTTCCAATTAAAACACAATACGAATGGGCAATGCACTCTGGGCATTGAATTTCCCTTGTAAACCAATTTGCTTGAATCCAAACACAATGCAAAGTTGCTCTTATAAATCAATTTACCTCCAATTGAAACACAATAAATTGGGTTGTCAACTATGGACATTGAATTACTCATGTAAATGAATATACTACAAATCAAATGCAATGCAAACACTTGACTTGATGGCAAAATAATTCCCATATTCATAACTTTATTTTTACGCAAACGTAGAGCAGAAGGATTTGTCCAAGTTGACAATGATTTTTCCATATTCATTGCTTTAACATAATGTAATAATACGTAAATTGCAATCCTTCTACTGGCCACTGCGTATGTTACCAAATTTTGGGACAAATTAAAATCCCTTAGTGTTAATGACTACAATGATGATGAAGAAACAAAAAATTGACAAAGAGGAATCCGCTCGAATAAGCTTGAAAAACTTGTATTGTAATTAAAAGAAGCATTGAACATTTTAGGAATAAGTTCAATAATATGAGAGAAATGGTTATACCAACTTGTGGATTTTTCTCTTTTTATAAACTGTAGCACTTGAAATTCATTAATATATAAAAGTTTCATATTCACAAAGAACCTAGCATTCCATACACCAACAAATATGTCAAAGAACCTAACATTCCATACATCAACAAATATGGAGACAGAGAAATAAAGAAGCTCCTCAAGATGGCAAGTTACAAAAGGACAACTTAGATCCATCTGATATAAACTTAATAAGACAACAGACTAAATATGACCAGAACCAAAACCATTTCCAAAATGACATAAAATCCAGATTTCTCCACAAACCAGATGCCACAAAGGAATGAAACAACAATACACAAGTAAATTCGTTCCAATCCAAAGATATTTTAACTGTACATTCGTTCCAAACCATACATTAAGTGCAATTACATCTTTTAACTGTAAGTATTATAGAAGAATGAATCGAAAAATGAATTTCACGGATTAATGCAGTCACTGCATTTAAAGTATTTGTCTAAGAAGTTCGAATGTGAAACCTCTACATATTACCACAAACTCTATTCCAAACAATACATAAATTATTTAAAACACAATGCAAATGGGTTGGTCTGCCCACTATGAGCATTAAAATACCTTTATAAATCAATGTACTTCCAATTAAAACATAATACAAATGGGTAATGCACTCTCGGCATTGAATTTCTCTTATAACCCAATTTATTTCGAATCCAAACACAATGCAAAGTTGCTCTTACAAATCAATTTATCTCCAAAAAACATTTGGCAATAAAAACAATCTTCCATCTCACATTGATAAGGTCAGGTAATTAGTTGTGTGATTTTTTTAGGACCTCCATTAGATACGATAGAAAGTAAACTCCACCATATACAAATCAAATAACCCTTATAACAGTTCAATCCAAGTATCCAAAAAACACCACAAAGATGATTTCTGCGTCAAAATTCATTACAGAGCTAATCAAACCACAAAAAAACAAAAGTCTGCATCAAATTTGAAGGCAAAGAAGGCCTAAGTCGCAAAAATCATATGAACCACAAAGCATTTCAATCCCATAATAGACCATAGGGTCGAGGCTACCCCTTGGATACCATAGAAAGTAAACTCCACTATATACAAATCATATAACCATTATAACAGTTCAATCCAAAAAAAAAAAAAAACCACAAAGATGATTTCCGTGTCAAAATTCATTACAGAGCTAATCATACAACAGGAAAAACCAAATGCCCGCATATATTTGAAGGCAAAGAAGGTCTAAACAGCATAAATCACATGAATGAGCATTTCAATCCCAAAACAGACCATAGTGTTGAGGCTACCCCTTGGATACCATAGAAAGTAAACTCCACCATATACAAATCAGATAACCCTTATAACAGTTCAATCCAAATATCTAGAAAACACCACAGAGATGATTTTCGTGTCAAAATTCATTACAGAGCTAATCAGACCATAGAAAAAACAAATGCCCGCATAGATTTGAAGGTAAAGAAAGTCTAAAAAGCACAAATCAGATGAACCACAGAGCATTTCAATCCCAAAACAAACCATAAGGTTGAGGCTACCCCTTGAATACCATAGAAAGTAAACTCCACCATATACAAATTAGATAACCCTTATAACAGTTCAATCCAAATATCCAAAAAACACCACAGAGATGATTTTTGCATCAAAATTCATTACATAGCTAATCAGACCACAGAAAAACAATTTCCAGCATCATATTTGAAGGAAACGAAGGTCTAAACAGCACAAATTAGATGAACCATAGAGCATTTCAATCCCCTTCACACCCTACTTAAATCACATCACCATCGAGTGGAGCTTCCAACTATAGGTTCTTACCTCGGACGGGGGTTTATAGCCCTAGCTTATCAAATTGTAGCTTATTGGAGGAGCTTCATAAGCATATCAATTATTTTAGACTCAAGAAATCACCTAAGATTTAGTGGGTGCTTGGGCTAAACCTAAGGTCAAATCAAATCAAACACTGCGCCCAAAAATAAGAAAACAACTGACGTTCAGGGGGGGGGGGGGGGGGGAGGGTAACAGAGCAAGAAGAATCGATAGAAATCATAACATAAATAAGAGGAAAATGCAGAAAACATTCAATAAGAGTTAATTTCCCAGCAAATTCAAGTGTTCAAAAACACAATAACAAGTTTAAGTGTTGAAAAACACAGTGGTCTAAATCCTACCGGATAGATGCAGAAGCCACCACCGTGTCCAAATGTCCCCCAAACCTCGCGATACCTTTTTCTGCAACAACCACACAAATTACCTGCAACCAAAACACATGAAAAAAATAGAAATTGGGCAAAAACATACAAACAAATTACAACCAATTCGAAAAAAAGCCCATGTATTTACTAATTTACCTTCATGGACCTCGAACTGGTTAGAATTTCTCACTGGCTCCTTCCCAAACAATAGGTCGCGAGGATGAAACAACAACTAAGGTATTTGTAAACCCTTGACGTTGCGGAACGAACAACAACAACGGCATTTGTAAACCCCCGCTGATGCAAAATGAGCAACAACATCTGGAAAGATAAACCCCCCTCGAAATAGGTAAAGCAACAAAACCCTAAACCCTGAACGAGAAATGAACGTGTGCAAATAGTAATGCCAGGCACAATTAAGCAACTACACCATAAACCTTAAATGGCTAATGAACCACTACAAGCAACCTCACCCGGTGAGCATCTCAAGAATGGCCGATAAGGCAGACCAATATTGGAGTAGTCCCAAGCCATCGTTGGCGGAGCACATTGCCCACACACTAGACCCAAACAAAACAACACAGGGCAGAGAAGACATTATGCAAAATAGACGGAATGAAACCTTAAACGACGAAGTAACTGGAAACTTAAATGCCCCCACTGACCACAACATGTGGAAGGAGCTACTCGGCAAGTGTCGTACAAGGTTGGCAGGTGTCCCCACATTGGCAGCTAAGGTGGACAAGAGGGCGCACAGGTAATTGCATCCCTCCCCTAGTGATTTGGATGATAATATGTTTTTCTTTGTACTTAAAAATACAAAAAAAAGTGTGTAGTCAAATATTGATAACACGAATTGGATTTCCACAAGGTTGGTAAGGTGGTGAACTTTAATCTTCAACTAAATTCTTATGGGGATAAAAAAAATCCTTCGACCCATGTGATTACTTAAATATTAGTAAATAGGTTCTAGCTTTTTGGACCATAAATTTTGAATGAACAAAATATTTATTGGATTTTAATTGAATTTTTTTTTTCTATTATAATTGAGTTGCTAAATCATGAGTGAGAACTTATCTTAACTTAGTTGTCAAACTAATTGTAAGAATCATAATTCAGTTGCCAAACTAGCTTTGAGAACAACAATTATTGGTTTCTCTTTGCAAATGCACCATGATTCGTCACTCTGATTAAAGGAAAATCACACCACCTAGGATTATCTCTTGGTGGTCTGTAAAGAGAGACAGACACCTTTCCACTTTTCAAGATGCTTCTGAGCTTTAACATATTTTCATAAGTGGGCCTAAAACTAGCTTTTAGCTCAATAAAAATAGTTTTAAAATCAAATATTATATAATACCCTATCAAACTAGAAAAATTATATAATTAAAAACTATAATTTATTAGATTTTAATTGAATATTTTTTTTTTCTATTATAATTCAGTTGCTAAATCATGAGTGAGAACTTATCTTAACTTAGTTGTCAAACTAATTGTAAGAATCATAATTCAGTTGCCAAACTAGCTTTGAGAACAACAATCATTGGTTGATCTTTGCAAATGCACCATGATTCATCACCCTGATTCAAGGAAAATCACACCACCTAGAATTATCTCTTGGTGGTCCTTAAAGAGACACAGACACCTTTCCACTTTTCAAGATGCTTCTAGAGCTTTAACATATTTTCTTAAGTGGGCCTAAAACTAGCTTTTAGCTGAATAAAAATAGTTTTAAATCAAATATTATATAATACCCTATCAAACTAGAAAAATTATATAATTAAAAACTATAATTTATTAGATTTTAATTGAATATTTTTTTTTTCTATTATAATTCAGTGGCTAAATCATGAGTGAGAACTTATCTTAACTTAGTTGTCAAACTAATTGTAAGAATCATAATTCAGTTGTCAAACTAGCTTTGAGAACAACAATAATTGATTGCTCTTTGCAAATGCACCATGATTTGTCACTCTGATTCAAGGAAAATCACACTATCTAAAATTATCTCTGGGTAGTCCGTAAAGAAACACACATTTCCACTTTTCAAGATGCCTCTAACTTATTTTCTTAAATGGGCCTAAAACTAGCTTTTAGCTGAATAAAATAGTTTTAAATTAAATATTATATAATACCTTATCAAACTAGAAAATATATATAATTAAAAACTATAAAGCTCACTTAATTTATAGTTATATTTTAGTTGAATGTTTTACCATGTGGAATGCAAGTAAAATTTCACTTTATCATTTTGCAAATAACCATATCTCATTAGCAAACAGTACCCATCAGGATGAGTATCATTGAATTCTGTCACCGGCTAGTCTTTTATCGGTCAATTAAATTTGCATAGGTGACGTATGTACAATCTATATATCACCTACCAACCTAAATTATTGGAGAAGTCCGATTGGCATTTCTGAAAAAAATCTCTTATATAGTTGTGGACGCCGCGTGAAAAGTGAAGGTCAAGCTGATGAAATGCACAAACATTGATGGGAATTGTGTTAAAATGATGATAAGGATGTACCTCATAATTGGGTAATTTATGCTTATTGTCTGTACAAAAGGAGACTACTAGAATTCATAACAGTGAATTGTATCTTTCAACTTTTTCTAAGAATGTTGACAGTAATTCTGAGAATGTTGACAGTAGAGTGAGCCATAAGTTATTCCACCTACGTCACTTATTTTTTATTTTTTTGGTGGTCTAAAAATAAAGTAAATTGGTTTTAAAAAAGAAATTTTAGCCGGATTTTAATAAAATTAGATAAGTCTTTTTGGGAATCCCAAGTATAATTATCAAGCTTCACAATTTTAGGTTTCTTAAAGTTTTTAATAGTATTTAATCTATTTTTACCACAAAATTTAAATATTTTTACTATCAATTTTTTTTAAGAAAAACCATGAGCTATTGTTACTCCACAGATACATTCCAGGCTTTTTGTTTTTACAGACGAAGACCAGTGGAATCCATAAAGCAGGCCGTTGTACCTATATGGGAATCAGACCGTTGTACCTATATGGCAATTAGAAATTAAGATGGGCCTTTCTGTTCGGAAAAGGATAAATTGTTACGTATAATTAGTTGTTCACTTACGCTTTCTGAGACAATTGGAATACTTTGAAAGGAATGGTACGTCTATGGGAATGGCACTCATCCCCACGCCTCGCATGGTTCAAGATTTTTAGACAATTTGACGGCTGCAATAAATCAATGTCGGTAAAAACATACGTTGCATTAACAATTTCTATTGTTGTGAATGCTGTGAGATTAAAGGCCCGCGTTTAATAATAATTACAATTAGATAAAGATAATTGATATAATAACTACAATTGATAAAGATAATTAATAATTTCATTTAGATGGTAATTTTTGCATGGAATAGATATTTTGAAGGTAGAAATAGATTGGTCACTTTCAAAAACCTAGAGTTTCATAACTATAATTTGGATTTCTAAAAAATTTAATCAGATTTTTCTGAAAAACATACAAGAAAAGTTTATATTCTCAAAACAAAGACTTAGTCAGCGATGTGATTGTATGTTTACATGTTGTTGCTAACAAGAGATGAATTTCATTGACATGAGTGATCAAAATCAATTCTTAGTAGAGAGGGTTGGATCTCTAGAAAATTATCTTTACTCCAATTATTGTAATAATTAGAATATTGTATTATTTTTAGAATAGGATAAGTTGTTAGAATAGGTGTGTATCACAACTTGAGAATAGGGATTTAATGGTTGAGTTGATAAAAATAGAGATTGAGTTGTCAATGCAGTTAGGATAGGATTTGATTCATAAAAGAGGAAAGAATGTACTGACAAAAAGATTATATGATCGAGAACAGAGTGACTAAGGGAGAGTTTGAGTGAGAGATAGGGTTTGAGATTGAAACAAAGGTCAGACAAATTGTTGTAATCTAGCCGAGAGACCCAAGACTCTGTAATTTCCATTTTGTTGAATAATTGATTGAAGTGTGGGGTAGACTCACTATTCTGGTGCAGAAATTCATTTGTAACTGTGTATGGGCGTTTGGACCCTAATTGGGTATTTTTCTCTATTTAAACACTTTATATGGTATTTTTCTGTTTAAACATTTTATTTATAAATCACAGTCGATTAGTGTTAAGGGTTAATATTGTACTTAAGCACTAAACCTTTCCTTAAGTGCCTTTTTTGAAATATGAATTAAGCACGTGGGTAGTATTTGGAAAGTGGCGAGTATCTCGCGCGCCCTAAAAGTTGTAAACCGTATTTCTAAATTTCACCTGCGGGCGACACTTAGCACAAGAAGATTAACCTTAGCGGGCGACACGTAGCACAAGAAGATTAACCTTAGCGGGCGACACGTAGCACAAGAAAACTAATTTTCTTGTGCGCTCTTGACCTGATATCAACCGTGCAAGAATCTGAGTGAGATTGCGCGATAGGCGTTCGATTGGACGAGTCACATCGATGGTGGAGATCGTTCGGGCTAGTTGGCGAGCGGACAACACAATATGCGTTGGATCTGAAGGAGAGAAAACAATGCACTTCGGCGTAGATTGAAGCGCCTGACAAAAGGGAAAGTCAAAGAAAGCATTGAGATTGATTGGTTAGATAAGTGAAACCCTTAAGGGAAATACAAGTACAAAATCTAAGTAAACACGCTGATTGGTTCTAAAGTTAACCAGTAGTCTAATTTCAAACTACCACCTCATTGTCGTTAACCTCATGGATCATTTACATGCATATACCAACAATCCCATAGAAAATTTGAAAAATAGTATTGAGTTTTTGTAATATTGATTATGTTATATAGATTAACTTAAATTCATCTTAGTTTTAGATTTATAAAACTTCCAAAAGAATAAAATCTCTCTAAATATGATATTTTACACTAAATAAACAATTTACACTTAAAAAAATAAAATTTATATTAATTTAATTATTAATAATTATAATTATAATTTTTATTTATTTTTAAGTGTATTTAAAAAATCAAAATAATTAAACATAAAAAAAATTTATATTTCACTGAATTAAAACTAAAAATAAAAAAATCGCAGAGTATGATAGAGAACGTTTTGGCATGGGAAGATTTGAGAGTGAGAAGAATTGAGTGATGAAGAGGAATGTCATTGAGAGTGAGAAGAATTGAGTGATGAAGAGGAATGTCATGGAGATTTTTAAAACAATAGAAACTGATTAGAGCTGCAATTGTCCACGAATGCTTTAAATGTCATATACAGTTTGTTATTTCCATACTGTATATATAAAAAGTTAAAATGAAAGGCCAGATTTAATTGCTATCGCATTGTCATTTCACAGACAAATTACAGACCTAACTAAATGCTTTTTAAAAAGAGGTCGTACGTCTGTACCTTATGAGAATCCTATCGAGATGATGATCCAAACTACCGAATCATTATAATATTTCGAGAAAAAAAAAAAAAAAAAGTTGGAGTGGCGTGATCCTCGTGTTACGTACCGGCATCAAGCATACGCTGTAATTATCTTTTCTTGAATTTTGTTCGTACAAACTAGGAAGGGTACGGGTGGGTTTAGGTTATACGGTTAATCGATGATCGTTACATAAGAAGGGTAGGGTTGTGTCCTGCTTGCTGTGTTCAACTTCATTGCCAATGGTCATGGAACTTGAAGATAAGGTGAAGTTTCCTGAAGGGTGGGCAGAAAATGTTAAGCTAATCTTGATGAAGGAATCAAAATATAATGTTGCAAACGATGCGTCGCGCAAGCTTTTGCGCGTGGCCACACTTCTGGTGGATGCCAATCCATATGCCTACATTCCTCGATTTGTGTCACTGGGGCCTTACCACTATGGCAAGGAACCCGAAGATGTTTTCAAGGCAAATCATATGTATGACAAGATCCAGTACGCCGCCGCCCTCTGCCAGAAGTTGCCCAGGAATCCCAACTTGGGGCTCAACTTGGACGACATGGTTGCGAAGATGGAAGAAAATCGAACGCAGATTGAGAGCTTCTATGAATGCTCTGTTCCTAAAGGTGAGTACTCTGACAATTTCAATCTGATGATGGTCATAGATTCCTTTTTTCTGCTACAGTTCTTGTTCGGCCATTATCGCGGTGAGCATGGTAGCAATATAAAGTGCGATATACTCATGCTGGAGAATCAGATCCCACTGTTTGTGCTCAAAGAGATGTTTGACCAGGTAAAAGAAGCTTTGGTTCCGGCGCTGGCAAACATTAATTTCAGCGAAAATACAATTAATTATTTGCTGGTCAGAAAGGCGTACATGGAGTTGTGTCCATTCGACATAACACCTGACACGCTCATTGATTATGCGCTCAACAAGCGGACGCCCAAGACGACGCACCCACACCTGCTGGGTTGCATGCACGGAATTGTTTTGCAATTCCTGCTTACCGAAGGCGTGGAGGAAAAAACAGGGGTGCGTTTGGTGGGTTGCATGGCAAAGCCGACTCCACTTCAAATCATCTCCAGCTTTCTCATAGTTCCCGTTGTTGAAAAGATGTGCAGGCTTGTCTTTTTCTCCACTAGTCATGAACCCGGGGATCTTCCCATCAATGGATATACTGCCAGCGAGCTGGCAAGGGCTGGAATTAAGTTCAAATCCTTCTCCGCGCCCTCTCAATGCATCTGGTTCGACAAATACTCGCACACACTGTATCTTCCACGGATGACTGTAACACACCCAACTCAGACTGAAGTGTTCTTCAGGAACTTGCTTGCATTGGAGGTGAATGACCCCGACCATGGCAATCACGTAAGGGACTTCATTCAGCTGATGGACTGCCTCATCGACAATTCCAGTGACATTCGCACTCTGAGGAAATCTCATGTCATTTGTCTCGGAAGTGCCCTGTCCGACGAGGGTTTAGCCAAGATCTGGGACAGCATGCATCAGCCCTTCTCCAATGGCCACCTCGAGCCTCCCGAGGAGTTGAAACTCGCGCTCGATAATGTGCTCAAAAACAAGTGTTGCGTGATCAAATGCAGAATTGCACTTCTGAATTTGTGCAACGGGTGGTATGAACAGTATTTGTCAAAGCCCTGGAATGTTGTAGGCCTGCTGGTTGGGGTTTTTGTTTTGACTGTGAACGTCATACAGGCTTACTGCAGATTGTGGGGATGCAATTTTCGTAGCTCTACTTAAAAGGAAATAAGTTTATATGCTCTGCATCTTTTTTCTCTTTATTAAATAGATGGCCAAGTTCTTACAAATTGAGTCCATCTCATGATGTACCTCGGCAATATGAAAATGTCCTTCCTCTTCCATCTGTATATTAAAAACTTCATGCTGAAAGACCAGTAAATTTATATGTTTCTTGTGGATCAATTGCCTTTTGTGGTCGCCGGTATTTCATACAACTTATTGTCTTTTAATAATAGTTTTTTATATGATCAATTACCTTTTGTGTTCTCAAGCATTTCATAAAAGTTTTATTTTTAAATTTTTTTTTTATATGGAGGAATTGCCTTTTGTTGTCTCCTGCATTTCATAAACTTATGATGTTTTAAAATTAATTTTTTATATGATATTTTATAGTGGAGATGTTTTCACGTGTATAACGTTGTATTAAAATATTAAAAAATAAATTAATAATATAAGTGGTTTTGAGTACATTTTTAATCATTACGTACTTGGTTTCATCTCTTTTCTCTTTTTATATATATATATTCAAAGTTGTTTTTAGTGAAATTTCAGGAGGGTGCTGCGGATCTAGAAATGGTTATTGTAATGCTGGGAGAAAAACCATCCATCGAGAAGGGATGAATTGGTTTGAATCCAAGTTACCAAGGATTAAGGCTAAGGAGAGGAGCCATGCAACTAGTGTAGAACTCCATTGCTATAGGCACCATGGCCTTGTGAACAACCTCCTGTATCTTTCTTTTTTAAATTTTAAACATATATGTACTCTTCCTTTTATGCAGTATCAAAAAAGAGTTAGTATTTAGCTTTGTTTAGGAATGGAGTTAGTGTTTCGCTTTATTTAGGAATGGACTTAGGAACTTCTAATAAAAATATTTAATTATAATAATACGTTTTACTATTTTCGGAAGATTAAGATTAAAGAGTATGAAAAACAAATTTTATTAAAATTTAATCTATTCCTAATTTTAGATTTATTATCATAATAAATTAATAATAAAAAATTATAAAATAAGAAATTTTGATGAAAATGATAATGAAAATTATGATTGTATTTAAAAATAAAAAAAATAATCTATTTCACTTTAAAAAAAAAGTGTAGAAAAATTATAAAACAAGAAATCAGAAAAATAATAATTTAACCAAACCCTAATATATTCTATATCTATAGATAGATATAAATATATAGATAAACATATATTAATTCAAAATTTTGAATAAAAATATGAACTAAAGTATTTGACATATAGTAAAACAAAAGATTGCAATAAATAATGTAAAAAATGTATAGAAACAATGAAGAAAATAAAGAATTTTTTATTAAAAATATATGCAAAAATTTTATACAAAATGTTAGTTAAATTTGACTCTTTTATAGATTGCTAGGTTAAAAGTTGTGGTTTTGGAAATTAAAGATGGCATTAAATTATGTAAAAATTTTATAGAAACAATGAAGAAAATCAAGAGTTTTTATTAAAAATATATGCAAAATTTTATAAAAAATGTTACTTAAACTTGACTCTTTTATAGATTGCTAGGTTAAGAGTTGTGGTTTTGCATACCTCTTGTGGCCTGTGGTATTGAATGCATAATATTACATGCGTTGAAGTTTTTAAAAGATTAGGAGGTTCTCTACTATGTTGGCTCATTTGGCTACATTTAAGTTAAGGATAATAATAAATCTAAATCTATTGTTGGTTTTTTTTTTTTCAATTGGGATTTTCCAAAGTAAAGCATTGTTTTTATGTGTGAGATTGTATCATTATTTCTATCGTATTGTTCCTAATCCTAACAAGTAGTATCAAAGCACCTAGCTCATATTGGGGCCAAGTTTTTACTGAATATATTCATTTGATCAAGTTCTCACCAAGTGTATTCAACCAGTTGAGTTATCACTGAGTTTGTTCGATCAACGAAGTTATAAGAGAGTCTGATCAAACGAGGCACAACACATTGATTTTTGAATGTCACAGTCACGACTGCAATTATGGTGGTGGTGGTGTCCATAATTATGGTGACGATGAAAAATCTCGCTATGGTAGTGGATCTAACAATGGTCGCTAGGGGAGATATGATCTATGAACATTTGTGGATATTCCACTAAGTAGTTCGTCACAACAAATATGATAAAATTATACTTAAAAATCTGAAGTCTATACTATGAAGGTTTATTTCTCTTATTTCTGGATCTGTAAATTTTTGTTTATTACTAAGCAGAGCTCCCATTTAACTGATAACCTACTAGTGGTTAGGTTTGACTCCCTTAAAGTTTAACAAGAGTTACAATATGGACTATTTTAGAGTCTTCTTCATCATCATCACAAAGCTAACCTTTTTTTCCTTAATTAATAGGGGCTAATGTGGCATCCTCTCAAGTTATGGTTGTGAAAACAGGAAGGTCAACTTTTGAGTGGTATAAATTTTACATACAGACTTACATTGATGTGATTCTTGCACCGTTGGAAAGGGCTCTGTGCATAGAATATGAAAAAGGTGTGTGACACTAATGCATAAAATTTTACCCTAAAAAAATGCCATTTAATGCCTCAAAATGCTCTCTGAAAGGTTTAAGACCCTAATTTGCGAAATTGGGCACTGCTTGTCAAAATGGTCTTGTGAGTTGATTCCTCCACTTTTTCCATTCTAAGAGCATTGAGATGGATGAAGAAAAATATAATGATCCAATCTCAATCAAGATAGGTATGATGATGATGGGTTAGAGTTTATTTTTTCTGCAAGTGGTCTTATGTTTTGGTTCTATGATAATCATGTTGTTGACAGAGGTTTATACTAGTAATTGTCCTTGGGTTTGATGTTTCAATATTTTGTAAACTTTTCTAGTTTTTTATTTGGATCTCTCTGGCTCTTTATCAGCTATATAGAAATGGAAAATCTAATTTCAATAAAAAAAATGGTAGTTTGAATATGCAATATACAATTTTAATATGAATCCATTTGACTTCCTTGATGATGATGAAAATGGTAACCCACTCGCATTGCTACTAAAAGGGACAGAATAATGGTGGTAGCTACCAAGAAGCAACAACCAGTAGTGGCAGAAAGTGGAAAATTATCATCAAAACTCCTTCATCGAGTCTTGACTATTAGCGAATCAAGCGCTTCTCTAAATGAGGCGGGCAGAGGATGAGTTGAGGGTTGAGGCAACCATGGATTTTTGCAACAAAGTGCTGCAGGAGTTTGGACATGGCCATGCAGAAGTTATAATGTTGAATGGAAATTTAACCACAAGAGAAATACCTATTCGTGTCCTTCTACTCAATTCTATGAAAACATTTACTACTAGAAAATTAATGAAGTGTGTGCCTCTAGAACCAAAAACATTGTGCAAGATGGAAATAGGCCAACTGTGACATTCGAAGTGGGGCATTTTGGATGAAGTCATTGGTAAAATGCTTGAACAAAATTTGATCTTTTGGATATCAATGATTGTAGGGTATTTTCAAGTCAGTGAAGATGATACTTATGAGATATTTGATATAATGCCTAAATGAGATGCAACATCTTGGAATGCTATGATTTTAACATATGCCTAATATGAGAAGGGAAAGACAGGAGCTTGTGGCGAGTGGATTCTTCAAGCAATAAGAAGGCACATGTCTCAAAGCAATAGGATGGTGGCTTAAGACTCAAAACAATAGCAAAGGATGAACATGTCAACTTAAGTGCTAGGATAGTGATAATAATAAAAATTTGTAATGGAATAAAAATCTTTTACATGTAAATAGGCATACAATTGTAAGACCTAGTAAGGCATGTGTTCTCCTGGTAAATTACTCGTAAAGTCTAAATGTAGACCTATGTAATATGGAGGAGCATGTGAGATTCTTGGATAGCATATGAAATTTCTAGATACCCTTGTTATAAATTTTGAAGGGGGTAGGGCATAAGGTGAGTAGTGTTGGATCACGTCACCTATTTGACTTGATTAGTTCAAGAGAAACACCAATTCAAATTCAAAAGGGGGATCTTTAGGTAAACTTGACTTGGTGAAAGAGTTAAGGTTGTTACGTTAAGAGTTATGGTTTTGGACACTTATTATGGGTGACCTATGGTATTGAGCCAGTGGTAGTATATGTTATGAAACTTTTAAAATGCTCAGGGATTCTCCATTGTAGTGTGGCAGAGCTTAGTGATAAAGGGTCACTTGATTAGGCTAAGATATTCGTCATCTTAACTACTTCTAAGTCTAAAATAATAATAAATTTAACAATTTTTCTCAATTAAAATTTCCATAATTTATCAATTAAAGTTTCAATAAAAAAAAAATTAATGATATCAAAAATTTTAATATTCAATTTCAACCATGTCCCAAAATTTCATTAGATCTTATGCACGACACCCACTGTTACCGATAGGTAAAAAATTCTAAACATATTCACGTTCAACAATGTTAGAAAATTAATATAAAATATATAGTGAAACAAAAATCCCATTATATGAATAAATCTCCCAAATACTTACCACTTGTAGTTTAAACGAAGTAGCTTCAAAACTCGGCACCGAGTAATGACATGACTCGTTCGCCTGTTAAATAAGTAATCAGAAAAATCACTTTGATCGTAAAATGGCTAAACAAAGCTTAACATAGTAAGATCGTGTGGGTTGAGCATGGAGAATCCTCGGAAATTGCGTGGGGACGTGACTTTGGAGTGAAAAAGAGGGACAACCTTGAAAATTGGAAATCAGCACCTTACTTGGGTAGCATAAATTGAATGATTCACATTCTTTGCGTAGGGTTTCACTTGAATTTATGTAAAAAAAAATCTTCTTGTATGTAATTAAATATGTTTAAGACATACAGTAGGAAAATGTTATATATATAAGTATTATAAATTTTATATATATAAAGTTTATTTAAAATTTTATTTATTATTTATTAAAATATTTTTGTGTTTGTTGTGTTTTTTTTTCTATTATTTTGTCAAAATTTTTGTTATTTTTTAGGTTTGACTTGTGGTTTGAAGAGTCCTGATACGGGGCATCTAAGTTGTCAAAGTCACTTGAAGATCACACTTGGCCTGAATCACACTAACCCTTAGCTGACTGGATTTTTTAGCATATCTCATCCTGCTAACATAAGGCACAACCACCCCCCATGAGATTTGATCTTGGGTTGTCTTGCTGACGAGACCCATCTCCAACTGGTTGTGCTAGTGAGACTTGACTATTAAAATACTTTTAATCAAAAAGATAAAAAAAACATTTAATTTAATTTTTAAAAGATAATTTATAATAATAATTATGATCAACATCTATTGAAATTGATATCTTTAATTTAAAAACAGTTAGAGATTACTTAAAATTATTTAGCCGGTGTTTTCTATTTAAGGTGAATCTTATTGCTCTTAAAATACTAGTGTTTACATTAAAAGTATGAGCAATTTTTCTAGTCTCTCACTAGGGAGACTAGACCATAACAAACAAACAAATCTTCGTAGAGAGGACAAAGATATCTAACAACAAAAAGATATCACAAAATTCAAGATATAATTGGAGCACTACCCTAGGATGCTTTGTCTAATATCATTTCTAACAAAGGAAACAAGAAACATCAACATCATATATCTAAGTTGAGGGGTCAGAATCCAAGACTACGACTTGTGTATGCTCCTTTGGGTTATCAGGGGTTATTCCTTCAGTAGGGGGTATGCTAAGGTGTTGCTCTATTCTATCCATTTTGTGGTCCAAGTCTCTTTAAAGGCGATGTAAGTGCTCCAAGGAAAGAAGGACATCCTCCTAGTGCTCCCGTCGGTCCCCAGGAGTGCATCCTAATAAGAATTCCATCTACCAATAAAAAAAAATAGTTTGCATGTACTAGACGAAATCTCCTGATCCAAGCAGCTCCAGAGAGACACACGGGACAAAGAGAGCTTATGAATGCTTGAAAATCAAAGTGCTCATAATGACTTTGACCCAGGACCAGAGCATAGATCTCACTGTCCTAATCACAGAGGTGTGAATGGTTCATCAATCGGAGCTCATATGGGAGAGATAGAGTTCTTTAAAGATTGATAAGATAGGGAAAAAGTGGAGCCCACAACATGCCACATAGCATTCTAGTGAGCAAGTGAGACCCACGGATTACATGGAAGTCGACATGTAGCCTATCAACTATTGACACTTGGCCCCTAGCCATTGGCTCCTTACCCTGCCTAAAAGACAAACAAATATATTTAAAAATTCCATCTAAAATAAAAGTAAAAAAAAACAAAGGGGAAACATTATAAAATACAAATTATATCATAAATAATCCAAGATACGTTGGATTAATATGGTTTATTGAAACCATAAAAAATGCCAAAAGTGGTTAATGAAATATGGTTATAACACCATTTATGAATGGATATGTTAAATGGTGGCATGGTTGTATAACCAACCAACAATATACAGTTATACATTAATGCAAACTTTGTGTATCCGCCAAACTTAACAATGCCAACGCATATACCTTAACCTAACCGCCATCCAAAAAACGATGTGACGTTTAAATTGTTTGTCATTTAATGTGCCAACAACGGAATCTTAAGAAGACCATTATACGCTGACAGCCCGGGGTATGGGGGCGGACCCCTCAATGCGTAACCGATCCCCCATTTCTGTACATGGTTTTTTTTTAAATATCATATCTAATAAAATAAAGAGGAGCGGGATTTGATACCCCAACCCTTCCTCAACCAATCCACCTTATTTACCATATTGCCAAATTAATTTCTTGGTAGATTTGCAGGTGAATTAATATAAATCCATATTGTCAATGCCAAAGAAGGGGAGAGAGTGCAGACATGGATTTCGAGACATTTAATTAATATTTTAATGTAGGAACCATGAATTTTGCAGGAAGGCAAAATTTTCACTTTGTCAGAGTTTAACAAATTTTATATGGATTGTATACTTCTCGTCGCCATGAGCGCAACAGTGTTGTCCGTTTCTTCATCAAAGTTTTGCATTTTTCAGTCATTTTCAAAATGGACATGGAGCCACGATTTCAACAAAAATAGGGAGCGGAACTATGAGCCATGAAAGTTTCCCAAGCAGGGAAAATTTTACATTTCAGAATATCGTCAAGTTTATACTTGTTTTTCATGGTTTTCTGTAGGGATCGCAATGGTGAGATCGGATTCGCCATCTGAGTTGAAGAATTACATTCCATCCATGGAACAAAATCTTTGAGGAATCCTAAGGGAATCTAAAAGATTCCTTGAGCCTAGAATTCTCAACTTCTCAGAATTTGGATTTTGGACAGTCGATTCAACACTACTCGATGCCACAAATATGATGGTATCTTCAGATTTTTTTTATTCTCTCATTTCTTCTTCTAGCCACTTTTCTAAGTGCAAGTGTATATGTCCACATTCATGTGCGAGCAGCCATTTTCATGAGATCAATGCAGTGAGATTGATGGTTCGAGCAGCTTCAACAGTGTGACATCCACTTCTTCAGATGGCCCTTGGTTGTGAGATATATGATGTGTTCATGTACTTCTTCTTTTTGCATTATGTTGCATAGATCCTTGATTGATGTTGATGCAGGATCTTGTTTATTACATGTTGTCATGATTCCTTACTTCATGTTATGCAGAATCTTTTATGTGATGTACTTGTTTTCATAACTCATCATGTTCTGCTTTGAGATCCCTTGTTGTATGTTGTTGGGATACTCTTATTGTCGTCATGCATGTTTTTTGAGATCCCTTTTATGCCATGTTGGCGGGGCGTTTATCATGCATGTTTTTGTGTCATACTAATAGGAGTCTTTTGATTGAGAGTTCCAGTTGTGGAACCTCTCTTAGAGCCACTCCTGCATGAGGGAATTTTTCCTTATATGATTGCGACATCATCTCTTCTGTACATCATCTTTATTGACAGCACTTAATGCAGTGGCCTACACCATCTTGACACCAGAGCCCGGAGACGTAGTCCCTCTTGGACGAACTCCATTATCAATGGCTTATGTTTTGATGTGCTGATGATTGTTATGTTCATCTTATTTTCCGCATGCAGATGTATTCATTAATGTTCTTTTAAAACACAATTTAACACATCACGAAAGTAAAAGGTCTTGGAAGGCTCCTTCATCACATTGAGACCTGGATCAAGTGGTATTGGTGCAGTCTTTGCGTTGATGTGAATTGCAACGTAAACAATGTAACGTGCAGTGACAAAGAATGAATGAGCGATGTACGAGACCATGGTCAACATTTCCAAACGGGTGGAAATCCTGTATGAAACTCTTCAGAAAGAGACAGAGGAAAAGGAACAATTGCAACTTCAGTTGCAAGCCACATAAGAGGCCATGGAAGAACTGAAGCAAAACAAGCATAATCTTCAAACAGAGAATGATGAATTGAAGATGCGCCTACATGAAGAGAAAGAGGAAAAACAAAGTTTGCTACGACAATTGCAAGCAAAGGACGAGGCCTTGGAAAAGCTGCAGCGTGACCCATGCAAGGTAAAAAGTAGTTCTCGATCTTCATGTATGTTTCCTGATGATGATTTCACTATTTTTGAAAATCATACCATAGGAATTGGCTCCAAACTGTTGAAGAGAATGGGGTATGAAGGAAAAGTCTTGGGCGTTAATGGCCAAAGCATTGTCAATCCCATCAAAGTAGAGGAATTACCCCGTCAGGCAGGACTTGGGTATGTGAGGGAAGAAGTTGGGGAATGCACTGAGATAGTTAGCGAACCACCAACAACGGATGATGAGCAGCCCTCATCAGTTCTTTCCAAATCAAAAGAGAAGGTAAACGATGTTGATTTCCTTTTGGTTGAATCTTCTCATAGTATGATGTCTGTTGGAGATTTGGAGATCCCAATTACAAGGACAAACATGAGGCTCCTTACAAAGACGAGGCACGAGGAGAAAGAACTTGGTGCTAATAACCAAGGCATAACTCAACCTTTGGAGGCATGAACATCGATTTGCAGGCTCTAGATACACCAAAGGAGAGTGCTCAAAGGTGTCAGATTCGTTCGAGACATTATTGAGGAAAGAGAATGATGGGAAAACATCCCCATCATCCCACGGTAGTGCCCATTGTAGGGAGAGAGTTGAGGCAAGCTCTCATCACCATACTGACATCAGAGGCAACAAAGGAAGGTATAACCACTTTCAATCTTCGAATGTTCATTTTGATTATGATCACGTTGATAGTAATGAATGTAAAACATGGCATCAAAAAACATGCACCTTTTGTGGATTCCATAACCATACCTTTTCTAAGTGTTGGAAAAGGATGGCAACACTCAAAAGGATGAGGCGTGAAAGACCCTCTCCACAGCATGAAAAGAAACAAGTTAAGTAGATATGGAGCAAGAAAGCCTACTACAATCATTGCAACAGAAATGGCCATCAAAGAGCCACTTGTTGGAGGCTCCATCCAAAGCAGCGCCTTAAAGACAAAGCATCAGTGCATGAACCAGGAAAAGCAGTTGTTCGACAAGCAAAATTGCCACAAGGAGGTGACCCACTCACATTGATAAGTGAAAAATGGTTTCTCGACATGTTGTCATTTCATGGTCATTCTTTTGTAAATCATTTGTTGCATTTTAAAATGTAAAAGTGATGATGTGTTTCCATCACTTCTTCAACAACAATGATGTCTGGTCATGTTTTGAGTCGTATTTTACACTCTAAAAGTGATGTTATGTTTCCATCACTTGTCAAAACAATAGTATTTGGCCTTATGTATATAAATCATGTGTTGCAGTGATGATGTGTTTTCCATCACTTTTTGAAACAACCATGATGGGTTGGCCTTGTTGTCATAGCTGGGGTATTACATCCATCTTAATGTAAACTTGACCACCGAGTATGTGTCATAAACTCGTGGCAAGTGTGGGATGTTTGGGTCATTAGTTGGTCATGTCAATCAAGCATGTAATTTGTGAAACAATATATTACAGGTTGCAGAGGTAGCAGGTGTTGGTTCGTCGCATAAGGCTCCGAAGTACAAAGGTGAAGGAGATGGAAGCGAGAGCTTTTCAGGACGCTTGTGATGCAGACAGGGTACAGAGAAAGTTGCAGATTATTTTCCATGCTTTTGGAGGACCAAAATCTCCTCAATGGGGAGGATTGATACAGGTGGCTCCAGAGAGACCCACAGGACAAAGAGGGCTTATGAATACTCGAAAATCAAAGTTCTTAGAATGACTTCGACCCAGGACCAGAGCATAGATCTCGTTGTCTTGATTGTGGAGGTGCAAACAGTTCGTCAATCTGAGCTCGTATGAGAGAGATAGAGTTCTTTAAAGATCGATAAGACAGGGAAAAAGTGGGGCCCACAACATGCCACATGGCATCCCAGTGAGCAGGTGGGACCCACGGATTACATGGAAATCGTCATGTAGCCTATCAACTATTGACACTTGGCCCCTAGTCATTGGCTCCTTATCTTGCATAAAAGACAAAAACAAATATATTTTAAAAATTCCATACATTAAGAAAAAAAAAAAAAAAAAAAAAAAAAAAAAAAAAAAAAAAAAAAAAAAAAAAACAAACAAACAAACAAACAAACAAACAAACAAAAACAAAAAACAAAACAAAACAAAAACAAAACAAAACAAAACAACACAAAGGGGAAGCATTATAAAATACAAATTATATCATAAATAATCCAAGATCCGTTGGATTAATATGGGTTATTGAAAACCATATAAAGTGGCAAAAGTGGTTAATGAAATATGGTTATAACACCATTTATGAACGGATATGTTAAATGGTGGCATGGTTGTATAACCAACCAACAATATACTGTTATACATTAATGCAACATCGTGTATCCGCCAAACTTAACAATGCCAATGCATATACCTTAACCGCCATCCAAAAAACAATGTGACATTTAAATTGTTTGTCATTTAATGTGCCAACAACCAAATCTTAATATGATTGTTATACAATGACAGTGCGGGGTATGGGGTCGGGCTGCCCAATGCGGACCCAACCCCCCCATTTATGTATGTGGTTTTTTTTTTTTTAAATATCATATGTAATAAAATAGGGAGGGGCGGGATTTGATCCCCTGACCCCTCGTCAACCAATACACCTTATTTACCACATTGTCAAACTAATTTCTTGGTAGATTTGCCGGTGAATTAATATAAATTCATTTTTTCTGTGCCAAAGAAGGGGAGAGACTGCAGGGCACGAATTTTGAGGCAGAAGGCAGGCACAGATTTCGAGACAATTAATTAATATTTTAATGCAGGAACCATGAATTTTGCAGGAGGGAAAAATTTTCACTTTGTCAGTTTTTGACAAATTTTATATGGATTCTCCACCTCTCATTGCCATGAGCGCAACAATGTTGTCCATTTATTCATCAGAATTCTACATTTTTCAGTCATTTCAGAATGCACGTGGAACCATGATTTCAACAAAAACAGGGAGCAGAATCATGAGCCACAAAATTTTCCCAAGGAGGTAAAATTTTGACATTTCAGAATATCGTCAAGTTTATACTTGTTTTTCATGGTTTTCCGTAGGGATCGTGATGGAGAGATCAGATTCACCATCTGAGTTGCAAATTTACAGTCCATCCATGGAACAAAATCTTTGAGGAATCCCAGGCGGATCTAAAATATTCCTTGACCCCAGAATTCTCGACTTCTCAGAATTTGGATTTTGGACAATGAATTTAGCACTACTCAATGCCACAAATCTGATGGTGTCTTCAGATTTCTTATTCTCTCATTTCTTCTTCTAGCCAATTTTCTAAGAGCCAGTGCAGATGTCCACATTCATGTGCGAGTAGCCATTTTCATGAGATCGATGCCGTGGGATCGATGGTCCGAGCAGCTTCAGTAGTGTGACATCCACTTCTTCAGATGGCCCTTGGTTGTGAGGTATATGATGTGTTCATGTACTTCTTCTTTCTGCATTATGTTGCACGGATCCTTGATTGATGTTGATGCAGGATATTGTTTATTACATGTTGTCATGATTCCTTGCTTCATGTTATGCAAAATCTTTTATGTGATGTACTTGTTGTCATAACTCATCATGTTATGCTTTGAGATCCCTTGTTGTATGTTGTTGGGATACTATTGTTGTCGTTATGCATGTTTTTGAGATCCCTTTTATGCCATGCTGGCGAGGCGTTTATCATGCATGTTTTTGTGTCACACTGATAGGAGTCTTTTGATTGAGAGTTCCGGTTCTGGAACCTCTCTTAGAGCCACTCCTGTGTGAGGGCATTTTTCGTTGTATGATCGCGACATCATCTCTTATGTACATTATCTTTATTGACAGCACTTAATGCAGCGGCCTACACCATCTTGACACCGGGGCCCAGAGACGTAGTCCCTCCTGGATGATCCAAAATGGATTTTAGATAGACTCCTAAGTCGAAGTGGTCCTCACAGAGGAAAAATGAAAGTCCAAGGAAGTTCCTGGAAATAGCCCCATTGCAGAGATCTTTTTCTTCTGAATCTACTACAACTTGAATGGGCTAAGATAGACTTAGGATGTAGAAGTTATCGCATGCAGAAGATGCCCAATTTCTTTGAAAAAAGAGGCAAAAACCCCTAAAAATGGAAAAAAAAACACTTAAAAAAGGGAAATCACATTGGAAAAAGGCAAAGGCTGAATTTACGTGAAGGTGGAGGAAACTCCGATTCGCCAATCTGATCAATCGAATCGGAGGCAGACAAATATGCGATATCGGGACCTGGATCTACTGATCACCGATCATGCGATCTTCGATCGCCAATGATCGGATTGGTGAATTGGAGTCGACAATACACAGAACCCACGGTCGAGTGACATTGCGATCACCGATATCAGTGATCAGCAATCGATGACCCCCAATGCCGATAGAAGGGCTGGACCTGATAAAATTATAAACAATATTTGATGATATTTCAAGTTCGGAAAAAGGGCTTTTTCAATGTAAATTGCATTTTCGTTAAATGAACGAAAAACCAAATAAATGTGAATAAAGCGATGAAACCAGACCCGAAAGGGGTTTATGAATGCATATGTATAATATTTCAAGTCCGCCATAAAGCCTATTTCGATATTTTCAGTGTTTAATGTATTTTTTTATACAAAGGAAACAAGCGGGATTTTGGGAGGGCCAAAGGCGGTAAGTGGTTTGGGACGGGCTCCGCCCAATCCCATACACTAGCTGCCATGTGTCCAGGCTAGGGAAAGAGGAAACCACCCTCATCGGGCGGTTAATACTCGTACGAAAGAGCCTCCCAGAATGAACCTCAACCATTGGACCTAGATCTCCCAGATCAACGGTGGGGATGCAATAAGCGACATAAAGATAGACTCGATAGGGTTATAGAGTAGATTTAAGGGATTTTCAAGTATGATAAAAGACATTTATGCAGATTTTTTAGCATTTTCGGTGTATTTCTCTGTGTAAACAGAGAAATGATATCTTTGGGATTTCAACGTGCTGGTGGCCCTTTCCGTTGCAAACAAGTGGCCGCCATACCTTGGGACGTTAGCAATGATTGTTAAACGCTCCAGAAGGAAGATGAAGGGACAATGAATGGGAGTCAGAGAGCCCGAGAACTGAAATGAACAGACAAGCGCTGATAGGCTTAAAGCCCGTTCAATGACAGAGACAAAGGGGTTGCTGAGTCTGAGAGCACAATTGAGAGGCATAGGAAGGCAACGCAAAGCCAGAGCAAGAAGGCCGAGAGCTTCTGAGCTGGGGACAGAAGGGAATTGTAAACCCATTGTTTCTGTGTTAAACCGTGGAGTTGAGCCAGAGAGCTTGTAAAAGTATTGCTGCCATAATCCCAGAGAGCCTAGTCGAGTTGACTAGAGCTCACAGAGACATAGCCCAAGAGTTTTGGGTGAACTCCTAGTTAAATTGTTGTCTTATGTGTGATGCTCATTTGCTGCATTGTTTCAATGTCATATGTTTTATATTAGCATAAGCAAATCGATTTACAACACATTAATAGTTTAAAATAAATATAAGCATACGCCTTACTTCAAGCACATAATTAATTCCGCATTGGTTAATCATCTGTGACTTGGGAACATTTAAGCTTTGGAAGTAGGAGAGGTCCTTGTAACTTAGACAAGGAACCTAAGAGCTCCATTTTCATATCAGGTGGTATCAGAGCCAAGTTTGATTAAACTTTCCTTCAAATAAAGTTATATCAGAATGCTTGATTGACAGAACAAAGATTGCTTGCTTAAAAGGTGTTTGGGCAGTCAAGGATTGATTGTCTGATTGATGTATGCTTGTTTGCAGACTGACTATTGTTTGAGTTTGCAGAAGTGAAGAGAAAGCTATTGGTAGCTTAGTCTAGGAAGGACAAATAGGAAGAAGGGCTAAAGGAATTCTTCTATCCCAGGGGACCTCAAAGCAATCCTTGAAGCGCAAGAGGTTTGCTGCAAAAGATTGCTTAAATAAGCTCTTTATTAATTTTGTTTGAAGTTCTTTTGTTCATTGGTATAATGACAACTTCTACAAGTGAATCCTCAAATTCCTCCTTCATCACAAGACTCTATGATGGAGACTTGAAGCAAGACTTGTTCATCATGATGGACAAGGTGAGATAAATGTATGAGGATGGAAGGAAGAGCAACATACTTAGAGAGTAGTTGAATTACATGAAGGAAGAGAAGTAGTTGCTTTCTGACAAACTACAGGAAATGGAGAGGCAACTTCATATTGCAAATATGAACCTGAAGAGGATGCATGAGTTGGAGTCACAGCTCTTTGTTGCCAAAGAAGCCTGGGTCAAGTATCAGTATGAAGAAGAGGTCAACCATTCCAGTTTGTCTTTAATTTCTTCTAAGAATGCTTATATTAGTTCTTTTGAAAAACATACTAGAGGCATAGGTTCCAAGCTAATGTCCAAGATGGTCTATGAAGGAAAGGGCTTGGGAAAGCATGCACAAGGTATTGTGGAACCAATAATAGTTGAGGAAAGGCCTAAGTATATGGGTCTTGGCTATGGAGAGAGTTCCAAATTTGCCATGAAGGCCATTGAAACATCTCCAAGAAGGGGTTGCATTGTAGAGTGTGAAGATTGTATTCAAGAGAAATGCAATGGCTTGAAACATCATTTGCAGGATGCAGGTGTTTAGAAGCACACACTTGAACCAGAGAGTTGTGGAAACTCTGAATGCCTTGAAGAGATTGATGGTGTTCCAAAAGGAGCCACTTCTTCATTTGCTTCACCTCCCTATGAAGGCAATAAAGGTGAAAGAGGCAGGTATAAGTCTAGTTCTAAACACATTCCTTTTGATTTTGAAAAGCATGGTAAATTTCCACATAAGCATGGGAAAAGAATTGCATGTTCCTTTTGTGGTTTGGATAGCCATCATGTTTCTAGATGTTGGAAGAGAATGGACACATACAGGAAACTTTTGAAGGAAAAGAAGCAAAAAGCCAAAGGTCCATTGGACAAGACAAATCATGCTGTCAAGAGGATGCACATGTGTTGCACTTACTGCCATAAGCAAGGGCATCTTGTTGAAAGGTGTTGGGCTCTGAATCCAGCAATGCTTCCAAAAAAGCTGAAGAAAGTGGAAAGAGAAGATGGCAGAAATGGAAAGGAAGATTCCATGAATGATGTGTCTCAAAATGATTCACATGTTGATGCTGATGTGCAGACAATGGAAAGACCTTAGAACTGGATTGGTAAGAAATGGCTAGAGTTCTTTTCCAATTAAGGTTGCATGTCTATTGATGCATCTATTTGCATTTCCGTGGTAATTGAATGTAAGTTGCAGGTTTCTACCAAGATGGTGAATGGAAAAAGGTTGAGTAGGAGACTCACTTTGTTGCTGCAACATTACATTTCATTTCAACTTCAAAAGTACAATGTGCTTAAGTGAAAAGTTGAAGGATGAAATGCATGTATGAGCATGATGTGCATGGACACAGGGATGTTGATGTTTTCCTTGTTTTGAACATGTATGTGTAATTAACTTGTAGGGTTGATTGCTTTGACATGCATGTGATGCAATGTTGACTTGGGAGAATTTAAGTTGGTCTCCAAGATGGAGATGTAAGACATGGAGGTGTTCACAAGATCAGAAATTTGTTTCTTTGTTGAAGCATGAGTTTAGGCCATCCAATTGTTGTTTGTGCTTCTATTTTTGTGAACAATTGTTGTTGACAGCTCTTCAAACAGGTACAAGTGAAAGTTTTGTAGAGCAGGTGTACTTCACATTTGTCTGGGCCACCTTGGATCAATGATAAAGGTAGAGAAGTTCAAACTACCTTCTGTGACCATCTAAGCAGGAGTTATGCAGGAAGGCAAAGAAGAAGGCAGCTCTTCCCTGGAAGACTAGCCCATCCAAGAAGGGAAGTGGTCAGAAATTTTGGTTCAGAGGCACTATGCAAGGCAAGTGTAAGGGGAAGCTGAAAGAAGAGGGTGAGTTAATCTCATTTACTGTTCAAATTAGTATATCAATATTTTGGAGACCAAAAGTTCTTTTAGTGGGAAGGAGTGATCCAAAATGGATTTTGGATAGACTCCTAAGTCTAAGTGGTCCTCACAGAGGAAAAATGAAAGTCCAAGGAAATTCTTGGAAATAGCCCCATTGCAAAGATCTTTTTCTTCTAAATCTACTGCAACTTGAATGGGCTAAAATAGACTTAGGATGCAGAAGTTATCACGCGTAGAAGATGCCCAGTTTCTTTGAAAAAAGAGGCAAAAACCCCTAAAAATGGTAAAAAAAAACCTTAAAAAAGGGAAATCGCATTGGAAAAAGGCAAAGGCCAGATTTACGCGAAGGCGGAGGAAACTCTGATCCGCCGATCCGATCGATCGAATCAAAGGCAGAAAGATATGCGATATCAAGACCTGGATCTGCCGATCGCCAATCATGTAATCATCGATCGCCGATGATTGGATCGGCGAATCGACGTCGGCGATACACAGAATCCCGGCTGAGTAACATTGCGATTGCCGATATCAGTGATCGACGATCGACGACCCCCGATGTCGATAAAAGGGCCGGACCCAATAAAATTATAAACGATATTTGATAATATTGCAAGTCCGAAAAAGGGCCTTTTCAATGTAAATCGCATTTTCGTTAAATGAATGAAAAACCAAAGAAATGTGAATAAAGAGATGAAACCGGACCTGAAAGGGGTTTATGAATGCATATGTATAATATTTCAAGTCTGCCATAAAGCCCTTTTCGATATTTTCAGTGTTTAATGTATTTTTTTATACAAAGGAAACAAGTGGGATTTCGGGCAGGCCAAAGGCGGTAAGTGGTTTAGGCAGGGCTCTGCCTGATCCCATACACTGGCTGCCACGTGTCCAGGATAAGGAGAGAGAAAACCACCCTCATCAGGTGGTTAATCCCCATATGAAAGAGCCGCCCAAAATGAACCTCAGCCGTTGGATCCAGATCTTCCAGATCAATGGTGGGGATGCGATAAGTGACATAAAGGTAGACCCGATAGGGTTATAGAGCGGATTTAAGGGATTTTCAAGTCCGATAAAAGACATTTATGCGGATTTTTTAGCATTTCCGGTTTATTTCTCTGTGTAAACAGAAAAATGATATCTTTGGGATTTCAACGCACCAGTGGCCTTTTCCGTTGCAAAATAGGTGGCCACCATACCTTGGGATGTTAGCAATGATTGTTAAATGCTCCAGAAGGAAGATGAAGGGGCAACGCCTGGGAGCCAGAGAGCCCAAGAACTGAAACAAACAGACAAGCGTCAATAGGCTTAAAATCCATTCAATGACAGAGACAGAGGGGTTGTTGAGTCTGAGAGCACGATTGAGAGGCATAAGAAGGCAGCGCAAAGCCAGAGCAAGAAGGTCGAGAGCTTTAGAGCTGGGGACAGAAGGGCGTTCTAAACCCATTGTTCTTGTGTTAAACCGTGGAGTTGAGCCAGAGAGATTGTAAAAAGATTGCTGCCATAATCCCAGAGAGCCTAGTCGAGTTGACTAGAGCTCACGGAGACGTAGCCCAAGAGTTTTGGGTGAACTCCTAATTAAAATGTTGTCTTATGTGAAATGCTCGTTTACTACATTGTTCCAATGCCATATGTTTTATATCAGTATAAGAAAATCGATTTATAGCACAGTAACAGTTTAAAATAAATATAAGCATACTCCTTACTTCAAGCACATAGTTAACTCCGCATTGGTTAATCATCTGTGACTTGGGAACATTTAAGCTTTGGAAGTAGGAGAGGTCCTTGTAAGTTAGACAAGGAGCCTAAGAGACCCATTTTCAAATCACTGGACGAACTCCGTTGTCCACGGCTTATGTTTTCATGTGCTAATGATTGTTATGTTCCTCTTCTTTTTCGCATGCAGATGTATTCATTAATGTTCTTTTAAAACGCAATTTAACACATCACAAAAGTTAAAGGTCTTGGAAGGGTCCTTCGTCACACCCGGACCTAGATCATCTCCTTTGGTGTGCCCTGTGTATGGAATCTAATTTACCCATTCCACCAGGACCTCTGTATCTCAGAGTGGGATTTATGTGCATGGAGGCATCTCCCTCATCCCTAGCAATGATGGGTCCCACCACAATCCTCCAACCAGTGATGCATGCATGTATGTTATGCTCCCCCCTTCGAACCCATGCTAGTTGGTGAGGCATGGAGGCTAGAGGTACTAGGTTGACTGCTTGGAGCAGAGGTCGGGGAATGTTGACAGACTTGAAAGAACATGGAAGCTACCACAAAGAGAATGATTTAGACTAATGATGATAAGAGAGAACTCAAGAATGCTTCTAGACAAGCCGACAAAGTTGTTGAATTCACAGAAATATCATATAGAAGGTTTTACATATAATTTTCCCTTAAGGAAGAGTAGGTGAGAATGATTGAGTAATAGAGGTGAATGTAATGGAGCATGGGAATGTGGAGCTTTTTAAAACACTATAGTATAGTGAGGCTTCAAATATAATTGGAAAATCATAGAAATTCTGGCAGGTTTTTGACAAAATCCAGCATAATTTTTTGTAAATCCAGGTTATAATTGTCAAGCTTCAATATTTTGGGTTCCCTAGGGGTTTTTGATGGTTCTGAATCTATTTCCACCATCAAAAACATTATTCAATAGTCTCACTGCAATTTAAAATAATAATAATAATAAAATGTCAGCGACAATTTTTGTCGTTCATACATACACTAAGGGAATTTTGAGGTCTAAAATGGGCCTCCTAAGAAAAAAGGAACAAAAATAAACTTTATAAGAACCAATAGGATTCAAGATGATGATGTCAACCATGGGGGATGATTCACCATTTTGGAGTAAAAAAGTAAAAATATAAAAAAATAATAAAATAAAAAAACTACTTTTTCAACTCTTATTTTAAACTTATCTCCCTAAGTTTTTACTCAAATTTCGAGCGGGAGTACTCAGATGAGAAATTTAATTCTTCATCCAAGGAGTACCCTTGTTGCATACTTTCGATGGACCCTGTTACACGGAAAATGAGAAATACATGAAAAACGTGATTGTAATCACATTTTTCATGTATTTTTCATTTTTCGTGTAGCAGGGTCCATCAAAAGTATGCAATATGGGTACTCCTTGGACGAGGAATCAAATTTTTCATCCAACTAGTGTTTCCACTCGAAATTTGAGTAAACCCATAAGGAGATAAGTTGAAAAAACAAGTCGAAAAAACAATTTTTCTTTTTTTCCCTTTAAAATTTGATGATGTAATCTAATCTTATTTTATTATTTCCACTATTATTTTATAATTTCCTTAAGAGGCCCATTTTAGACCTCAAAATTCCCCTAATGTTTTCTGCTGTGGTAGACAATGCCTTTTAAAACAACACAATGCCAAAAAGATTGATTAGAGTTACAATTTCCTTGGATTGATTTAAATGTAATTCAAAGGATTCAGATTTTTTATCCAACGAGTGTTTCCACTCGAAATTTGAGTAAACCCATAAGGAGATAGGTTGAAAAAATAGTTTTTCTTTTTCCCCTCTAAAATTTGATGATGTAATCTAATCTTATTTTATTATTTCCACTATTATTTTATAATTTCCTTA
>APFE031454846.1:72269-117474 GCA_000404065.3 Pinus taeda
ATAATTTTATTTAATCTTCAAATGGAAAGCAAGATTTAATAGCAATCACATTTCATTTTAAAGGGAAAAGCAAAGAAGTAAAGTAGCAATTGCATTGAGAGGTGCAAAGGAACGCCGATATGAGTGGGGGGAATGTGGAAGGAAACCTTCACCTTGCGCGACATGTCAGGTTGCAACATCGATGTTAATTTATGGGGCATGCAAAGCTATGTTGATCAAATGAACTTTTTGACCTTTGTACCTCAGGAACCACTCCAGTCCTTGCAATCAAAGGGGTCCATGTCATTGAGTTCAATGGAAGGACTATTGGAACTATCCCCACCACTTGCCTTCTTATAAACCTAAATATTGTTGAAACACGCCATCTTGAATAATGGTTTAAGGAATCAGGTCTCAATGCATCCTCACTTTCACTAAGTCGGAAATACAAAAGCGTCTCTAATAGACCCTTCAAAATAAAAATGATCTCTGAATTTTTTATAATGTCCTACTACAAGAAAGCTTTGTCAGTTGTCATTTGTGCTACTACTACAACAATTAACATGGAATATTTTTACTTCCTTGTATTCATATTCAATGTAGAAAGAGGTAGGTATGGGCCTAGGTATAAAAAAGTCCATGTCTATTCTATTAAAAAAGAGTTGACCTCGACATACGAATGCAAGACATGAGACGAAGGGAAAGAAAAAGATGTGGGATACATTTCCTAACAATATGGGTTTTTACAACAACATTTAGTTGGCATTAGCCATCTTGGATCTCAATGAACCAATGCTACAACCAGTCACTTTCAATGCTGGTGATCCTCTTGAGGGGTCATCCTCCACACCACTAGATGTAAGTATTGGATAGGATCTAGAGGGGGAGGAAGATGGAGTAGAGAGTAATAGAAATGGTGGTGATATTGATGATTTTGACATTAAGGAGGACGACAAATGAATTTTGAGATTTTTCCATATACAATTCTAGTATCTACCCTATTTTTTATTTTCCATTGGCATTGCCATCTATAGTATCAATAGAATCTATGCAATACATTTTTATTTCGACATCAAATAACTTTGAAAAAACTATAATTGATGGTTTTAATTTCTAACATCTATTTGATGTATAATGTGTTGGTCATTGGATAAACTAGTGCTCCCTGTGTGTTTCATGACATGTGCTTAACTGCCTCTCGTGGATATTTTAACTCTCATGATGTGTCTGTTTACTAACACCTAGGGTTTTGGTGTAACAAAAATCGTGATTCCAACAAATGGTATCAAAGCCAAAGGTATTGAGTTCGAATCACACCCAACTCGCACTGGGGGGGCGATTGTTGGATATTGGATAAAGCAACGTTCCCCGTGTGTTTCGTGACATGTGCTTAACCTCCTCTCATGCATTCGTTAACTATAGTGATGCGTCTGTTTACTAACAACTACGAGTTTTTTTGTAACAGTAATCATGATTCCAACATAATGAATATTCTGATTTCTTGTGTGTTTAAGGTGGTAATTAGTTGTATCAATATTTTTTGGATGCTCTAAAAATTTGTGATCATTATGTCTATATTTTTTTTGTATTTGTAACATTTTAATAGAGATATATATAACATGTATTTATGGTCACAATTTCAAGGATCAAAGTATCCCTTGTTGGACACTCATATCCACATGTCCTGTGTATCTTGCATCTCAATCTCATGTGACTTAATTGATGGCCTATTAACTTGGTGTCATATTTTGAAGATGAGGATAATATAATTAGTCTTGTTGGAAGAAATAATAGGTGTTCTTTAGTTAGTGAGGCAATGGAATTATCCCCTTCCCTAGACTCGCATGTTAAAGAAAAATGTCGCTCATAAGTTGATCTTATTTCTATTGATTCTATTATATTTACAAAGACACACATCCTATTCTTGAATAAAATTATTTATAACCCAGGCAACTCTTAAGCTCCAATAACTTATGAAAATGGAGGTCTAATTGGAGGTAGAATATTGTTCTTCCCTTATTCACTATCGAATTGGGCTTGGTATAATGGTGCATTGGTATTATTTTCCTTCATATTACCATGAGTCCAATTTTTTGGTTTCAGAACACTTAAGATGTGACAAATTTTTTAGTACCATTAGGGAATTTCGAGGTCTAAAATGGGTCAACTAAGAAATATTGTAAAATAATAGTTGAAATAAGAAAATGAGATTAGATTACATCATCAAATTTTAGAGGGAAAAAAAAAAAACTTTTTAAATGAGTAGTATTTTCAACTTATATCCCTATGGTTTTACTCAAATTTTGAGAGGGAGCACTCATCGAATGCGGAATTTAATTCCCCATCCAAGAAGTACCCATGTTGCATACTTTTGATGGACCTTGCTACATGAAAATTGATAAATATATGAAAAAATAGTATTTCAATCACGTTTTTCATATATTTCTCATTTTTTGTGTAGAAAGGTCTATCAAAAGTATGCAACATGGGTACTCCTTGGGTGGAGAATTAAATTTCGCATCCAAAAAGTGTTCACGCTGGAAATTTGAGTAACCGTAGGGAGATAAGTTGAAATGTAGTTTTTTTAATTTTTAAATCCCTTTTTTACCTAAAAAATGATGAATCGCCCCACATTGTTGACTGTAGAAATTTGATGTAGATTCAAACTGCTTATCTAATATGCTAAAACAAAATACTTGAATCTACTCTACTCATCAGCGAAAACAATTATTCGATTGAGAAATCACGAAGCATACAAAAATAATTCAATCAACAAATTACACAATGATTTACTCAAGAAAGCCACAACTAAAAACCCTTGTTATTTGTATATTGCATTAGTCAGAAAATATGAGAAGATTACAATGCTTTTCTCAAGCCCGAGCAACCTCTACACTATCTCTATCTGTCTCACAACTTCCTAGACAAGCCTAGGCCAATACTTAACCAATTTTATGCTTTCCCAAGTCCCTATTTCCTTATGTTATTTCCTTGGGAATTAGCCCCTATTAATTAGGAAATTCCTCAGTTGGAATTGCGCAATCCATCATAGGCCTTCCTCTGGCTACATGCACAACCTATACAATTTGGATGATTATACAACTGATAGTACACTTCCCTTGAACCCCAATCTCAACTAGGTAACTATCAAATATGACATGCATGAGTTATTTATGGTTGAATCATCCATTAACTAGTTAAACACATGAAGTAGCACCCCATTGTTAAACATCCTACTAGTTCCTCTATCAGTTGGAACTAGTATAACTGAATTTAACTAAGTTAGACTGAATTAATTAATTACTACTCAAAATAAACTCAACCAGGGATCCTATAAAGTAGAAGACACTTTACATGACTCAAGCTAGACCTTCAACTCAAATTCACTAAGCCAACTAAATCAAATTAACTTAGTTAACTCGTACAAGTTGCCTTGTGATGTGGAATTACAATTTTTCTCCTAGTTTAATTCAAGGGAAAATTAAAGCAATATTTTCTTGTTGCATTTTCAACACTGCCTCTCAACAAGAAAGGGACTATCAAATACCCCAATCCTGCCTCTATGGAACTCAAATTTTCCTCTTGAGTGTGCCATAGTCAATATGTTTGCATCATATTCCTCTATAGGAATGTACTCCAACAACATGATTCTCCTCTGCACACTGAATGTCGATATGCTTGGACCGGTCATGAAAATATGGATTCTCGTAGAGTTTGATACAATCTTGATTGTCACAGTAAATTATTTTCGGATCCATCTACTAATCAAATAACCCAACAAGTATCTTCCTCATCCAGATAGCCTTAGAAGTTGCTTGACTAGCAACTATGTAATCTTCTTATGCTAAATTGGGTGCAACTGATCTCTACTTTCTATTGTACAAAGAAACTATTGTTGACCCAATAGTGAAGATTCCCCCTAATGTACTCTTCTTGTCTGATGGACTCCTTGCCCAATATGTATCTGTGAAGCCTTAAATCTTCACTCCCTTTCTCCATTTGTACCAAAGAATAAACTGTGTGGTGCCTCTGAGGTATCTCAATGCATTTTTAGTTATCTTCCAATATAGTTCGCTTGGCTTAACCATTGCTTGACTAAGTTGGTTAACAACAAAACACATGTCTAGTCATGTGTTCACCAAATACACAAGTGAACCCACAGGTTACCTGTAAATAGTAGCCTCCACCACTTTGCCTGGAGTAGCATCTTCCTTCCTCTAATTACCTGCTAAAGGTGTGTCCATGGGTTTTTCGCTCTCCATGTGGAACTTCTTTAGTATCTCGTTGGCATACTTTCTCTAAGAGACAAACAATTCCCCATATCCTTACCATACTTCCATAACGAGGAAATAATGCATGAACCCCAGGTCCTTCATCTCGAATTCTCTTACAAGATCCTCTTTGCAATATTTGACTAACATCTCATCACTTGTTAGAATTAAATCATCAACATATATACTTTGATCAATAATTTACCTTCAACCACAATATGGTAAAGGTTTGCATCTACTTCACTTTTGGTGATGCCCAATCTGGTGAAATAGTTGTCGATCTTGGTGTACCAAGCATGGGGTGCTTATTTCAATCCATACAGGGCTCCCTTGAGTCTGCACACATGTGACTCTGTATTGAAGGTCTCAAATCCTTCTAGATGATCAATGTACACCTCTTCCTCAATCACTCCATTGAGGAACACTTTCTTCACATCCATCTGATGTATCTTCGATCCCATCTGTGCTGAAAGTGCTAGAATATATTTGATTGAAGAGTACCTTGCTACTGGAGAAAATGTCTCCTCGTAATAAACTCCCTCCACTTAAGATAACCCCTTAGCCACAAATAGTTTCTCAACACTCCCATATATTTTTTTCTTCACCTTATAGATCCACCTGGAACTTACCATTGACTTGTCCTCTAGTCTTGGGACAACTTCCCAAGCATTGTTCCTAATAATGAATTCATACTCCTCTACGATGGAGTCAACCGATAATGGTTGTTGCAATGCTTCCTCGAATGAGGATGGCTCAGTCTCTATACTCTCGCTCATTAGATCCATGTAGCCAATGTACTGATCTGGTGACCTCTTCTACCTAGGTTGTGATGTGGGTGCTCCCACATTATCTCTAGCATCATGAATCAATCTGTTAGGATCTCTGGTGCGCTTCCTTCCATCTCTGGATGTATCTGCATGAGTGGGTGCTTCCACTCTCTGATCCTCTGCATGTGGCTACTCTACATCATCCAAAGGTTCTTCTTTTGGAGCTAAAAGCTCCTCATCTACATGTAATTGAAGCTTCCTCTCAAGGGAACATCTCATGGCCTTCTCTTCATCTAACTTCAAATCTCTATGAACCACTATCATCTTGTGAGATGGCAGGTACACCCGATAGTTGTGAGGTGTATCAATGTACCCCAAAAATATGCGCAACTCAATTTTCGGATCTAGATTTTTCCTTGAATCCTTGGTAACATGATAGTAAACTGATAAACCAAAGATCCTAAAGTGTTACACATTTTGTTCCTTCCCTGAAAAGGCTTCTTCTGGTGTACTCATCCTGAGAATCTGATGAGGACTCTTACTCTACACATATACAATTGTGTTGCATGCTTCAACCCACAAGTGCAATGGTAGGCCCTAACCATGCAACATCGCTCGTGCAACTCCCATAATACTTTTTTTCTTCCTTTCATCCAACCCATTTTGTTGTGGGTTATGGGGTGCTATTAACTCTCGTTGAATGACTTCTGATGCACAGAAGTTCTTGAACTCATTCAACACATATTCTCCATCGTTATCTTTCCTGAGAGCCTTCGCTTTCCTGCCAATGTCTTTCTCAACAAGTGCTTTAAATTCACAAAATTTAGAGAACGTATGATCTTTCTTTTGCATGAATAAAATCCAACACTTACATGAGAAATCATCTACAAATATCACATAATACCTATGCTTAGTCATGGAGGATGTCGAGAATGATCCACACACATCTGAGTGAACTCTTTCAAGGATTTCTTGTGCCCGAATGTCCTTATCATGAAAGGTGGCTTTAATGTAGTTCCCTAATGTATAACCTTTACATGTAACTCGCAACTCTAGTGCACCCTTGGGAAGTCTTATAGAAATTTGTTGCATTATATTCAAAGCTCCATGGTGCAAATGGCCTAATATTCTATGTCATAATTTACCGATGTCTCGACTTTGCACCTTCTATGCTTTTGTGTTGAATGTTGCACAATCTTCTACATCCAATTTGTAGAGGTTCTTCACCTGAACCTCGATCCGCTTCACTTGTTTTGTGGCTATGTAACAAAGAAAAGCCTTTTCTTTGCTAAATATCACATCATAGCCATGGTATTTCAAAATACCAACTTAAACTAAATTCTTCTTTAGACCTGAAACATACATGACATCTTTTAATGTGAGAGGAGAACTAGACTCCCTTTGAAAAAGTAATAGTAACGATGTTGGCCGAGTTATACCTTCCATTATCTCCCATCTCAATGTGAATCTGGAGGTCCTTCTCCTCTAAGTCACTAAAAAATTATTTGTCGTCAGTCATATGGAATGAGGCTCCACTATACAGATACCACACACTACCCATCACCGTTGTCACCATGCATGCAATGAGGGTGAAATCTAGCTAAATTTGTGAAGCAAGAGCTTCACCTATCACTCCTCCTGAGGGCTTCTTTTTGGCCTTATTATGCGGACACTTCGTGGAATAGTGTCCTAGCTCATGATAGTGAAAATATTTGTCTTCGACAAGTCCTTCTTCTTGCCACCCTGACTGAAATCTCCTTTGGATTGGAATTTCTTTACTTTCCACTTCTTTTCCTTTTCATCCAAGGCACAATTCTCCTCCTAATCATGCTTGGATGAGGTTTCGTCTCTAGTGTTCTACCTTATCTCTTCTTGCACCAAGTCAGACCACAAACGCTCCCACTTTGGTAGATGCTCCCTCCCATTTACTGAATCCTGGTAGCTATGCCAACTCTTGGGAAGGCCTAGAAGTGCTAGGCTGATAATCATCTTCAGAAACTGTAATACAAACGCTCCCAATTTGATCCCGACATTCGGTGAACCTGCTCAAGCACTGTGTTATTATGTCGCCCTTCTCCATCTCGATCTTCCGAAGCTTGTCCTTCAGTGCCAGCTTCTTGTGGTCACTGCTTTTCTGAAACAAGTTGATCAAGGCTTTCCAAATTGCATATGGTGTATCATTGCAGTGGAGGTTCAAGGCAATACGATCTCGAACTACTTTTAGTATGATCCTCCTCACCTTCTAGTATGATCTCAAACTACTTCTAGTATGATCCTACTTCTGATGAAACACTTGCTTCCACTCTTGATCAGTGAATCCTCCAATGAGGATTCCATCAGAGAATCATGAGGATCACACACATCCTTATTCAACAGATGTTTCCCTTTTGACCGATATATGATGAAGCTTGTCCTGGATGACTTCTTCCTTTGATCTTTCAATGAGGTCACCAAGAGCTATATCCTTCAAAGTTGATTATTATACATCCTTCATGTTTCTTATGGTGATGTCACAAGCTCTTACTTCTAACGCTTTTCCTCTTCCTTGGACTTCCTTCTTTCATCTTTCTCCACTTCTTTGGTGAAATGGACTTATTTTCTATTCTTCTTGTTATTGTCCTTCTTAAGCCAAGGACAATATTTCCTATAATGTTCATAGCATTAAATCTTAGTTATGTTCTTCTTTCCTTTCGACAAAATGTTTGAATCATTTCATTTGATCCTTTAACACTTTTTCCCTCAACATGTCATCTTCTATCTTCCATAGAAGCCACAAGTTGTTGAATGGGATAGCCTTATTATCCTCATAGACATTGTCACCTTGTTCACCAGTTAAGGCATTTAGAACAATGAGAATTATCTCTCCCAGAGCTTGCAATTGAGATCTTATGAATATAACCCTTTATCCTTCGATACCTTCAATTTGTGTAGATCAAAGCTCTTCATACATGACATTAATTCTTTGACCTTAATGACAAATCATAAGGTTCTCAATGGGAGCCATCTAAAATAAAATCACTTACTCATGAAACCCATGAAGCAAGACTTACAATAATAATTTTGTTCTCTTCATTACATCATTTACAAAAGTCACAATTACATGTTATTATAAAGACCCAACGTAGTTACACTTTTCAACACTTTGTAGAACCTTGACTGGTGGATACAAAGGAGATGAGAGATTTTTGTGAAAAGATTAATAACTCTAATATTTGGTCTCAAGTGGGAGATTGTTAAGTATAAGTCCAAATATAGCTAAGAATGAATGCAAATATTTAAATGTTAGTGGGAGATTGTTAAATGTGAGTCCAAATTTAATTAAGAGTGAATACAAAAAATTCAAGTGTGAGTAAAAATATTCAAGTGTAAAAATACAAATATCGTTGAGTAAAAATGTAAATATTTTTAATTTTACTTTTATATAAAATATCCTTGCGGATGTAACGACCAATTCCAGAATGTAATGAAACTTCTCCTCAACTGTAACCGTCGTATTATAGAGAATGATGCTTTCGTGGCGTAAATCTTTACTCCCGAAGTAGTATTTAACCTACAGAATGTCGTAGATTCAGAAAGAAATATTCGAAAATATAACATACATTCCACAAATAAAGTCATCGGATCCCCTGTTTGTTTCCGGCTTGACCATGTCTTTTAGTGTTGCAGCGAATACTACGGGAAATTGTATGCATTTTCATTATATTTGAATAATTGAATTTATTTGGTACTGATTCTAAATATGATCCATAATTTTCGAATACCATAAGTATCAATGATCATGATAATAGGTATTATTGATTAATTCATATTTTTCTATTTTAGATTTATTAAAAATTTAAATTAATTCATATTTTTCTATTTTAGATTTTTATTATATTTATAATAAATTTTAATAATTTTAAATAATTGTATTTCAAAATTTTGATTAATAGTTATAATGAAATTTTTTAATTGTTTATTTTAAAAATACAATTCAAAATACATTACTGGATCGATTCCATGTCGTAATAAATTTTAATAATTTAGAAAAATGTACAAGAAAAACAAAACACAATTCAAAATTTTGATTAAAATTTATAATGTAAATTACAAATTTCACCAAAAGACAATAAAAAATCACATTTATCAAAAGGAAATAAAAAATCATATTAGTTCAGAGTGTGTTAGAAGAAAATTGTGGAAACAATGTAATTTTTTTATGAATTTATTAGGTAAACTTGATTTGGTAAAAGAGTTAAGGTTGTTAGGTTAAACATTGTGGTTTTGTGTAACGATTATTGGTAGACTGTGGTATTACATGTGTTGAATTCTTTAAAACACTTGGAGATTCTCCACTATATTTTGTTAGAATTGAGCAGTGAAGGATCACTTGGGGATAGGATGTTCGTTGGCCACTTGGGGATCACTTGGGGATAGGATGTTCGTTGGCCACTTGGGGATAGGATGTTCGCTAGCTTGGCTGGGTTTAAGTCAAGGATCATAACAGATCTAGATCTATTGTTGGATAGTTTTTTCCCAATTCAGGTTTTCCAATGTGTGAGATTGTATTGTTATTTCCATCATATTGTTTGTAATACTAACACATGACATCAAAGCACCCAATTCACTCAATCAATCAATTGACTCATAACGGAGTCTGTTGACCAACCAACTTCTAAGAGAGTCTTATTAGAAGACGCACGACCCGTCAGTGAAGGTGCAAATTGTGATCATGGTGACCGTGATTATGGTAGTGGTAGCGATGATTATGGTGGTCGTGGTTTTGAGGGTGTTAGCTAGAGGAGATAAGCATGATGATGATGGGTTTGGGTTTATTTTTGTTTACAAGTGGTCTTATGTTTTAGTTCTATAATAATCATGTTTTTGGTAGAGCTTTATGCTACTAATTGTCCTTGGGCTGGATGTTTCGATATTTTGTAAACTCATAATCTCTAGCTTTTTATGAGCTATATAGAAACTGAAAATATGGTTTCAATAATAAATAAATGGCAATTTGAATATGCAATATAGATTTTTAATATGAATCCCTTTGACTTACTTGACAATGATCTCAATGGTAACCTATTGGCATTGCTAGGCATTATTGCCACTACAAAGGACAAACTAGTGGGGGTGGCTACCAAGAAGCAACAACTAGTAATGGTGGAAAATGGAAAACTATTGTCAAAACTCCTACTTTCGGTCCATGCTATTAAGGAATCAAGGGATTCTTTAAATGAGGGGGGGAGGGGGAAGGAATGATGGAGACCCGAGAGGAACCAATTACTCATAAAAAAATAATATTCATTAAATTAATTCTCTCCAACTTGTTTTTGTAAAGGAACTGCATGGCTATTTATTCTCGAGGAGGAAAGCTCTCGAATTCCTCAAAGAGAGAGCTCCTTCCTAGATATTTGGAGGAAGTTGAGAGAAATCCTATCAATTCTAAGAATGTATCCTAATTACTTAATCTCTAGAAAATCTTAAAGTCTTCCATAAAATCTAGAATTTTCTAAGATTATCCAAATTAAATAAATAAATACAAAATAGGAGATGCTCTTGAATCATACTAACAGGGAGGAAAATATATATTCATATGCTTTGCTTCTGGAGTTCTTCAATTCTGGTACCATATTTTAAAATCTTTGTTGTTGTCATCCAAGTAGCATCTTCGAATTGTAGATTCTTCCATTTAACTAAATATTGAAAATACTCTTTATTCTTGATCCTTTTAGCCACCCTTTTATCGATGATTGATTCAAGATGCTTTGCTGGTGTTGAAGGTAGTTGCTTCTCCCTCTGAAATTTATCACTAGAAGGTGCATCTGTAGGATTTTTATTGGTGCCTTAAAGAGGTATAGATCTGAAAAATTAAATATTGGTGAGATGCCAAAGCCTTTGGGTAGTTCTATTTCATAAGCATCTGAGGAAAATTTCCTCAAAATTTTTCCTGCTCCAATCTTTTTTAGTTTTAACTTGTTATATTCCCCTTTACGAAATCTTTCTTTCCAAATATGTCCCATAACCAAGTCCCCAACTTCAAAACCACTTGTATTCTTTTGGAATATACCCTTTGTTTATACTTCTTGTTGCTTTGTTGTAAATTTTGCTTGACTCGGTCTTGTGTTTCCTGCATACTGGCTACAAAATATTCACCATCTGCACTTTTAAATTGTTGTCTTCCAAGGTTCCTTAACTCATAAATTCCTCTTGGATGCATTCCATAAACAATTTGGAATGGACTTAATCTCGTGCTTCTATTAGGTGAGTTGTTATATGCAAATCTTGCCTGATCCCATTGCTTGGGATGTTCACTTACCAAATTCCTTAAGATATTTCCAAGACTCCTATTTACCACCTCTATCTAACCATTAGTTTGGGGATGATATGCTGAACTAAATTTGAGATTGGTTCCTAAGTTTTTCCATAAAGTTCTCCAAAAATGGCCCACAAACCTAGTGTTTCTTTCAGAAACAATACTTGTAGGTACTCCATGCAATCTAACTATTTATTCGAAGAACGAGTTTGCTATGTTAGTTGCATCATTTGTATTTTTACAGGCTATAAAGTGCACCATTTTTGAGAATCTGTCAACAACAACTATTGGGTTACTTACTCTTTGTGTTTTGCAAAATCCTAGTACAAAATCCATGCTTATAGAGTCCTATCACTACAACAAAACAGGAAACATGTGCCAGATTTAGAACCAGATTTTAGTGCATTTTTTTATAGAATTAGGATGAGCAGTATGGCACTAAGTTTGGCTCTATTGAACAATTTTTAAAGAATCATTTTTTGTGCTAAATTTTGCATCCTTTTTTACACCAATTTTTGCATCCCTTTTTGTATCATATTTTGCACCAAGATTTGCATATGGTTTTACAATAGGTTTTGCTTCTGGTTTTACAATAGGTTTTGTGCCATTATTTGCCTCTAGTTTTGTGTTGTAATTTGCATACAGTTTTACACCATCTTTTGCATCTGATTTAGTGCATTTTTTTGCATCTACTCTTATGCCATTTTTTCTTCAAATTTTGTACCTATTTTTTCATTTATTTTTGCATGATTTTTTGTGCCTTTTTTTGCACCATTGTGTGCTTCCAATTTTGTACCATATGTTAAATCTGATTTGGCACCATATTTTGCATCCATTTTTGCAGCATTTTTTGCATCCACTTTTGTGTTTTCTTTGTCTCCCTTTTTTGCATCCTTTGTTGCATCTAATTTAACATCATTTTTAACACCATTTCTTGCATCCAATTTTGCATCCTTTTGAGCATCCAAATTTGCATCTAAATTTGCATCCTAAGTTGAACCATGTGTTGCGTCCACCTTTGTATCCCATTTTGTGTCTAATGCTATGTTCAATTTTGAGCCAATTTTTTCGTCTACTTTTGCATTTTGTTTTCGTACCAATTTTTGCATTTTTTTTTGCACCTCATTTTGCATCCAATGTTGCATGCAAATTTGAGCCATTTTTATGCCCATTTTTGCAACGTTTTTTCTACTTTTGTGTCCAATTTTGCACCATTTTTTATATCCAATTTTGTATCATTTTTGGTGTCTAATTTTGCATCCTTTTTGGCATCCAAATTTGCATCCTTTTTTCTTCCACATTTTGTGTCCACATTTGCATCTCATTTTGCACCTAGATTTGATTTTGAATTTGCATCTAGTTATGCATCATTTTTGGCATCCAATATGGCAACCTTGGCTTCACCCCTTTTTTAGTCCCATTTTGCATCTTGTTTAGAGTTGTAATTTTATTTCCATTTATGACCCCCTTTATGGGTTCATTTTACTAATTTCAATTACATACTGAAATATATTATAGTTTATAAATATCATTTAACAAGATATCACAATTCAAATTGATAACTTAATGTTTGTAAAAAAAAATTAAGGGTAATTGACAACATCCATAAAAGAAATAGTAGTATCGTCATATATAACAACTCTCCATCAAAAAATCATTGAAAATTTTCAATATACATATATGACTATTAAATCAACATCTCACAAATATCATTATTCTATGGTAAATTCACAACTTTACATCCAAAAATAGTAATATCATAGATAATGATTCTCCATAAAAAAGCATTGACAATTTTCAACGCATATATAAAGTAATAAGATAATACTAATAATATCCTCATCATCTTTAATCAAATAAACTAAGATTCAAATGTGTTATTATCAGATAAAAATCTTTCGTGAATATCATTATTCTAAGATAAATTCACCACATCCATCCAAAGTGATCCAGATCTCAAGTAGGAATGCAACAAATTACAAATATAACCATAAATACAAATATGCAGTAGAAATAACACTTCATTTCATTAATATCAAATACTGAAATATGCTTACAAACAGAATGGAAACAAGACTAGCTTAGGTGATGGTAGCTTATCTCTGAGAAGAGATATGGCAGCTACATGCCTCTAAACTGTGTCACAATGAAGCTCAAGGGCCTAAAAACACAAGAAAACCCTAAATAACCAAAACCTTAACCCTAAGAGATGTAATGCAAGAGTTTGTGGGCTCCGTTGGGGTTAGTTGGGAAACCAACTTCCCGGGGTCATAACTTGGTCATATTATCTCTATTTGGTGTGTACTATACCTTGTTGGAAATTTCTCTCTGAGTAATATAGGATTTTTAGACCCTTGCCTAAAGTTGCGGGCCTACAACGGACCTAAAAAAAACACAATTTAGGGGGTCCAAACTGCTCCAAAAGTTCAGGACCTGAAAAACTGCTAAAAATTGTAAATGTTGAAATAAACAAGGAAAAAAATGAAACCGAATGGAGGTCTAAGTGGAATAGATGGGTGGACACCAATATCCACCTAGATCATTCCTCCCCCCTTAGGAAGCAATGGTCCCCATTGTGTGCAAAGCCTTTATGAGGTGAGAACATTTTTGTTGAACCTAGTCCCTGGTGAGCCACTTGCCTTGGTGCAGGAGTTGGCTGTTGGTCACTTTAATTGCTTATTAATTAGACAGTCGAGTGCCACATAAATTGTCAACCCGGGAAAGTCCGATTATTTCAAAGGTGACTATGTACTGTTTGTACTCAATTTTAATAGCACTAAAAAATTGTAGTATAAATAAATCACACCCTGTTAAACTTTTACTCTGTGTTAAAACAAATATAATCTATTGCAGGTATCTAATAAGAGATGAATAATTAATTAAAAAGAATAAATCTGCAAAAGAGAACAATGGTTGTTCTGTAACAAAATATCAAGACCCTATCCCCAGAGTAGGAACATTCAGCACCTGCCTCTGTTATCCAGTTCACCAATTCACTCTGTAAATCCTAATCACCGGTGAGACACTCATGTAACAACATCAATCGATTAAAAGAGAAACAAAGTTTTAGCAAAAGTAAAATAACATCAGAAACAGTACTCATTAACAAGGTATGAACAGAAATCACACTTAACACACAACATAAAGGAAATGGGTGAATCTTGTGATGAAGGTGGGCCCTGTCCTTCTCACAAGATTCCCCAGGACACTGAAACTAAGATAAAATACTCAGAACAAAACTTTATTCATCCGTCAATATACCACATTACAGAAAAGATTCAGTCTCGTTCCTTCAACTACAATCCTTGTGTTACAGCTTGTTCATCCCTCTCTGTAGATCCCCCCCTAATGTAGATTTATAGAGGAGACATCTATTACAAAATATTTTCATTATAGATTCTAGTTCAACCCTTTGTACAAAAATAGGGAAATCAGTTCCCGTCAATAGAATGTTGTTACAGTAATTTAGATTATGAACGTTACGACCAATGTAATAGTTTCTTCAATGATCGATCAGGTTCCTTTGTTGTTGCAAATATGGTACGCAAATCTCAACTGTCTCCTTGAGATTTGCATGCTGTTCTTGCTGTTTCAGCGTCAAGATTCGTGTTGTTCCCGCTGTTTCAGCAACTGCAAAATATAGTCCTGCCACCTTTAGGCAGTTTCAACAATTGTTCAGCGACTCAGTCAATTTCAAAGATCAATTATAAAGATAGCATGATTATGTGTTAAATAATTAAACATATAACAATGAGAAGAGTCACTGTATACCTTTAGAATGATTGAGTCAAAACACTAGCAAGGACTTTCAAATATGGGTTGAAAAGGGTAATATTATGACAAAATATAAAGTCAAAGATAGATAATATGGGGTCCTAACATCCCCCCCAACTGAAAGGGTTGCATGTCCACATGCAACTTCTACTCTGAATCTGATTCGAAATATTGGGATGAACAGTGCAAATTGCTTATGCAGTAAGTATAGAAAGTGTTGTCAACCATGTCTCTGAACCCTTGGACACTCTGAACTTTCTGCCATGCTGCTAGCTCCTCCTTTTTGGTCAATTTGAACTGAGCCTTGTATTGCTGTCCAGGTAGCCACAGAAGAGGGAAGTGAAAATGATAACCAATCCATTGTTCAGCACACTGTCGAATGCATTTAACGTAATTAGGTATTCGTGAGATTGCTGCCTGAAGATTGAGAGGGTTATAAGGGTGGTACTCCCATCTCTCCTTAGGACAGTGTTCCCAAAATAGATTATTTGCTTTTATAGCCAGAGCTCCCTTAGTTTTGACATAGTATTGGCAGTCTTCTAAGACTGCTACCTGTAGTTTCTTGATATGGTCAGTCATCCCTGGTTCTCGTAGAATTCGTTGATGTTCGGCGATAAAAACAACGGCATTTTGTGGCTCATCTCAGATTCAAAGAAGACAATTCTCCTCATTGTGTGTTGCTGACATAAAAGCATTATGCCAAATAAGATGATTAGTCAAGAAAGAAATAAAGGCTCTTATTTGAATATCGCCAACGAGAGGAACTAAACTAAGCTTCCTATCTTCAGGAATAGCCTCATTGTGAAGATAGAGTTCACACAACAAGTTTTGGTCACTATTCGATGCTTCTGCGAAGGTCTCAATAAATTGCTGAGGTGTAGACACTTGGTGGGGTTGTCCATCCTTGATTTCTTTCACTTGGAGGAACGCTAAGCGTTCTCTCAAAAACACAAAATAGTTAAAAGATGGTTTCCTAGTGGCAAGTGACCTCTGGACCAAGTCAAAGATGAGGGACAATCTAGTTTTTAGTTTCTTGTTTTCCTTGTGTTGTGCACGAGACTGTTCAAGAAATTCCCAATTTTTGTATGCATAGTTGAGCCATAATGACTTCTGTTGCTGAAATGCCTTTCCTTGTGAGAGATCATACTCTGTCTTCCATGTGTCGCTTAGTTCTTGAAAACTAGAGGTTTGTGTGTGAGCATTGCTGACACATGGAGGTTCAGTCTGGGTAGCCGCAGTCTTAAAAGACTTTGGTACTGGTTTCTGCTCTGTAACAACTAGGGTAGGCCGGGGTGGTTTTATTTCTTTCTCCAAGATCCTTGAAGACCCTGCTGGTTCTTGTGTAACAGCAGGGTACTCCTTTTTAACTATAACAGGAGGAGATACTGGACTGGCTCCAGACAACGGAACTTCAACTATCTTATAACCTGCTCGAGAATAGAGATCACCACATTCCCTGCACATGTATTCACTGTATTGATCCTTTTCTGCACGCTTTTCAGCTGTAGATGCTACCTGAGCTAACATGTACAGATTGAGTTCCTTTTCACAGGCTTCCCTTTCCTTTGTTAACTTTTACTGATAAGCCTTAATTTCAGATTTCAACAACTCATTTTCTTCTTGAAGGGAGGTTAAAGTAACCGGGCCTTCTGTAGTTGCCAGTTCCAGTGGAGGAGAGGATTGTTGTTCAGTGTCAACTTCGTCATTTGCATCCTCAATAGGTAGTTCTTGTGTATCACATGTTGAGTCAGTGGCTGGTTCTTGTGTATCAGCCACATCTAGGTTGTCTTCCTTTTGTTTCCCAACAGGTGGTTCTTATGTATCACCTGTTGGGTCAGTGGCTGGTTCTTGTGTATCAGCCACATGTCGTACATCATCTTGGGTGTCTACTTTAGATGAATCGGCAGCTGGTTCCTGTGGAGCAGCTGTCTCTTTTGAGAAAAATGATGTCACAAAATCGTGAACGCTCTGCATTTCGGCACCCGAGGGTGAGGAAGGTGACGATTCAGGGCTAGGCGGAATACGAGATTTTAGAATGATAGGTGGGGAATTTGGGGTAATGGCCTCAGTTGTTGCAGACGACCTTGTTCGTCGCCGTGGTAAGGAAGTAGGAAAAACAATGGTTTTTCTTTTACGAGCACTTTTCCTCAGGGTAGGGGGATTATCAGAAATAGTGGCTTCCTTAACTGAGGCCCTCGTTCTTCTCTTTAGTGGGGTTGCAGCTTTCTGTTGTCTTTTCCTTTTAAGCATAATAATGGGGGTATGGTCATCCGAATTATCGGTGGGAATATGGACGATGGGAGTGAATGATTCAACTTAATTAAGGGGTGGGGTCTGTGGTGTATTTTCAGTGCTCAATTGGGGTGTTTCAGCTGCTGGTTGCTGATTTTTGGCAGCTTGCTGGAAGTTTTCTTCTGCTGGTTGAAGGATTTTAGCAGTTGGCTGGGGATTTTCTTCAGATTGCTGGGAATTTTCTTCAGCTTGCTGGGGATTTTCTTTAGCTTTCTGGGGATTTTCTTCAGCTTGCTGGGGAGGGGGATTGTGTAGGGCAAAGCCTCTATTTATTAAGAGCTAAACTAGATGATGATGCGTGAGGGAGAGGAGTTGGTGCCTTGCATTCACGGTATAGTGTGCCATATTTTTTAGATAGCCAAGCAGATAGTAGGGCATATTTATTAAACGACCATGCCTCAAATGATTTAATAACACAAAGTCGTGCCGGTAGACTACCTGATAACGTCCCTCGCAGGTGAAGTAATGCTTAATGAATTTTGTAACCTTTGGCCACGGCGGTGGTAGTGATCGAAGTGCAACACCCCTGCCTTTGAATTCGACGCGCTCCCCTGGTAACATAAAATCTTGCTGTGCATTGAGAATGAGGTGTTTCCGGCTGAACCAACGAGTACCATTGGTTTGTAACCCCGAAACCTGCACTATATCCTCCTCTATTACTAGAATTCGCACCCCTTGGACAGTGGAGTATCCTTCCCTCAAATTTCATGCAAATTCCAGAACCTGCTGGGAATCAAAATCCAGAAGTCTTCGGAAATAATCCACCCATCCCGCTTTTAGAAAGATTTGGTATGCCTCCTGGTAAAGTTCTAATAATGCCGTTGAGCCAGGTTCATGTCTAACAACATTTCCTCCCATAGTTACTGGTTCAGCAAAATACAGAGTGCAGAGCCGAGTTGTCGAGGTCAAAACAGAGTAGAACGTTGCAAATGAAGTTATGACATGATAAGGTACAGACGGGGTGACTAGACTCTGCCGCGAGAAGTAAGAAATGACAGTAATCAGCGTATCATGTAATGATTACAATATTTCGGTATTCCCCCCCCCAACTGCGCCTAGAATGATATGGTTGAAAGTACGGTGATTTCGGCAATCATATCAATATCTTCTCATTAACTACAATTTAATATTTACACCTAAACACGCATACCTTTACATTTACCTTTGGTTGTTGCGCAAAAAGTATTATCTCGTCATTAATAGATCGATGATGGTTATAAAAAAAAGGATTTGTAAAGTATGAGGGTTTTTTATACACAAGTTTTTCTTTATTCACGGGAAGTAATAATGAAGGAACATAATTATCAGGATGAATGGATGATTCCTTTAATGAAGAGGGATATGTATCCATCGAAAGTAATGGTTCATTCTCGGGAAAAAAAAATGGGGAAGTTGGTGCTTCTTAGGAAAAATGGAAAAGATTGGTGTTTAAGCACTGGGAATTGGTGTTTCAGCAACAGGAAATGGTGTTTCAGCAACGTGAAATGGTGGGAAAATGTTGCTGAAGAGATGTGAGAGGAAATGAATTATGATATGAAGTGACATGGCAATGTTTCCCAAGCCAAAGCTTAATCCTTCCTGTATTGAAATTTTTCTTCTCAGCCATCCTCCGAAGCTAAGATCTGCAAAATAGTTAATTGTAACATGGCAATCCTTGACAGGGATTATTAGTTAAGAAATCTAATCTAAGAAAAATAAATATATAAACAGAAAAACTAAGTGCATTGAGGGATAGCAGGCTCCCCCAAAAAGGCATAATGTAAGTTTGTCATGCAAGTGGCTTTGAAGTCCTCTTTAGAAATAGGTTGCTGATACAAATGGAGCCGATACCCATTCACTAAAAATGGTGTTCTAGAATCATCAATTGTTAGGAGTCTGACTGTTCCATTTGGGAAAACAATATCTACTTCATAAGGTCCTAGCTACCTTGTTCTTAATTTACCTTGAAATTTTTCAAAACGGGAGTCATACAGTAGAGCCCAATTACCTTTTTGGAACTGCGTATGCTTAATGGTTTTATCATGCAACCTGATTCTTTGTTGTTGTATCATAGTTGTTTGTTGGATGGCATCCAACCTCTTTTCATCCAATTCTTGAAGCTGCTGCAACCTACCTGTCTGTGCATCAGTCAAGTCAAGGTTAACAGCTAAAGCAGTCCTTAAGGTTTTGATTTCAAATTCCACCGGAAAAACAACACTTTTACCATAAACTAATTCATAAGGTGAAGAACCTGTAGTGTTCTTCCAAGTAGTTATGTAGGCCCATAATGCTTCAGGCAACCTTTGAAACCAATCCCTTCTATTCTCCTTTACCGTTTTTGTTAAAATGGCTTCTATGACTTTATTCGTACTTTCCACCTGCCCATTGGCCTGGGGGTGATAAGGCGTAGTCATTTTATGCTTAATGTGATATTTCTGAAATGTATCTTTAAATCCATGAGAGTTGAAAGGAGGTCCTCCATCTGTGACTAGCTCTCTAGGCAATCCAAACCTAACAAATATTTCTTCAAATAAAAAGGTTAAAACTGATTCTTCATTAGCTCTAAGGAGTGCCTTAGCTTCCACCCATTTAGTCATATAATCAGTGCAAACCAATATATAAACTCTTTGATTGGATGGAGGGTTGATGGGGCTTATAAAATCTAGCGCCCATCTTTCAAAAGGTTCAAGTATTACCTGGGGGTTCAGTGGCATTTCATCCCTGTGATTAGGCTGGCCCATTCTCTGACAGCTATCACAGGCCCTAAAATATTTCTTTGCATCCTTGAAAAGTGAGGGCCAATAATAACCCATTCTAAGAACTTTGTGTGATGTTCTTTTATCAACAAAATGCCCTCCACAAGGGCCATCATGACAAGCCTTGAATATATCATAAACTTCATCTTCTCTGATGCATCTCCGGATTTCATGATTGAGTCCTGTGTGAAAAAGACACCCGCTTATCCAGCTGTACCTAGCACTTTTTTGAATGATCTTTCTTCTCTCTTTGTGTGATAGGTGTGATGGTAGCTTCCCTGCAACTAAATAATTGGCAATATCTGCATACCAAGGTGAGTGAGCAGATACTGCAAATAAATATTCATCAGGAAAGGAATCATCTACTGGAGTGTTCTCATCAGTTTTTAACCGAGAAAGAAAATCAACAACTGCATTTTCTTTACCTGGTCGATCTACATTTGTAATATCAAATTCTTGTAATAATAATAACCATCTGGTGACTCGAGCATTTGTAACTGATTTGTTCATTAAATACTTAATGGCCGAGTGATCATTATGAACAAAAGTAGTGTAACCGATAATATAATGTCGAAACTTATTAATAGCATAAATGACTGCTAAAAATTCCTTCTCGGTAACTGTGTAATTAAGTTCAGCAGGGGTCATATTTTTACTAATAAAATAGATAGCATAAGGAATATTGTTTTCTTCTTGACCCAAGACAGCTCCAATTGCAGTATCTGAAGCATCAGAGGATATATCAAAGGGGAGTGCCCAGTCAGGTTCTCTTAAAATGGGAGCTGTAGACAATTGATGTTTAAGTTCATTAAATGCTTTTTGACAACCATCAGTCCACTTAAATTTAGCATTCTTCATAAGTAACACAAACAAAGGAGAAGCTATTTTAGATAAATCTTTGATAAATCTTCTATAATATCCAACATGTCCTAAAAAACTTCTTACATCAGTTTGTGTTTTAGGGATAGAAAGAGTCTGAATTACCTGTACTTTAGCTGGATCAACTTGAATTCCTAGGAATGAGATGAAGTGTCCCAATACAATTCCTTGATTCATCATCATATGGCATTTTTCAGTAAGATGTGCTTCTATACATCGTTTAAGTACTTTCTCAAGGTTTAGTAATGCATCTTCAAAAGTCACACCATAAGGAGTAAAGTCATCCATAAATATTTCTAAGGAATCATTAAGCATATCAGAGAAAATCCCTATCACTCCTCTTTGAAATGTTGCTGGAGCATTACATAGTCCAAATGGAAGAACTCTATAGGAAAAAGTTCCCCATGGACTAGTAAAAGTGTTCTTGTCTTGGTCTTGGGGTGCAATCTTGATCTGGTTATATCCACTAAATCCATCCAAAAAGGAAAATAATCGCTTTCCTGCCAAATTATCTAGCACATGGTCAATAACTATCCATTTCCCATTTTTCATAGGCACAATTACTAATGGAGAAACCCATTCACTATTAGATATAGGATATATAAATCCTGCATTCAGCAATTTTTGAAGTTCTTCCTTCACAATTTCCCTTAAATTGGGATTCGTTCGTCGTTGGGGTTGACAGACTGGGTGAGACCCCTCTTTAATATAAATACGATGAGTACATAATTCAGGAGAGATTCCCTTCATATCTGTGTAGTCCCATGCGAATGCTTCTTTATTCTCACAAAGTAACTTCATTAACTGTTGTGTTTCAGCATCTGTTAGGTTAGGGTTTATATTTAATGTTTTGCCAGGCTCGATTTCTACTGCTATACTTTTGGAGGAGATATCAGCTTATGTCTGAGATAAATTTTCGGTTCTAAGGTTTTGCTGGGATTCAGGTTCCAAGATTGTAGTCAAGTGATCATGTATTTCAAAGTTAACCGAAGAAGCTTCAGAAATAAAATTACTAATTAATTCATCCTCGGTTGTATCTTTAAATGTTAAGGCTTGTCCGATAGTCAAGATGGGTTGGGTGTCATCATCCTCATAGTCTAACCATACAGAGTTATCATTGTTAATCATAGGTGTAGCATGAGGGTAAAGAGTAATTAGCTTGGTTTCACATCCGTTAGAAATTGTCATTGATCCTGATCTACAGCTGATGAAGGCATCTGTTGTAGCCAGCCAAGGTCTCCCTAAAATCAATGGATGACCCCCCAACTTTGTTTTAGTCTGTAATACAACAAAATCAACTGGGTAGTTCCAAGATTCGACTGAAATTATCAGGTCTTTAGTGACTCCTTCTGGTTTGATTGTGGAGCGGTCAGCTAGTTCTAGAATGGTTGGGGTTTCCCTAATTACATTCTTTAACTGTAATAACTGTGCAATTTCAAGTGTCATAATATTTATAGCAACACCTAGATCTACTAGAACTCTGGAAACAAAAGTTTTTCCAACCTGTACTGTAACCGTAGGATGACCAGGGTCACCATATTTCATAGGAGGGGTTTTTCCTGACATTAGAGTAGCTAGATCACCCATCACATGAACTGTGAGGGGATCCTTAGCTTTTCTTCCAGGTTTCTTAATGCAAATATCTCTAACAGTTCTAGCATAAATTGGTACATCTCTAAGTACTTGTAAGAGTGGAATTTTAACATATAAATTCTGCAATTCTCCTAAAAGATTAAAAGCAGGTGGCTCAAGTGTCTTGGTAAGAGCCAGACATTCAAGGAATGGCGGCTCTGCCGTTTCAGCAGTTTTATTAGAGGATGACTCAACTGTTTCAGCATTATTAGATGACTTTTCTTTTCCTGTCTCCTCTTTATCAGAGTCAGAAGAAGTAATGTCATCAATAATGGGTTCAACTATTCTCCCAGAGCGCAAATGAATATCATTACATTGCATAGGGAAGACAGGTTGGTTTTGAATATCAATGACCTACAGAGCTTTATTGTTATTAGGGTTGGGGCTTGGTTGCACAGGCAGTTGGGGTCTCATTGTCTGGTTATTCAGTGGAGCATTTGATGGCAAGGAGAGAGATTGCTGATACTGGGGAAATTGGTTTGGAAATGGCATCTGTTGAGCTGTCTAGTTTGGGTTCCATTGATTAAAATAAGATTGTTGTAGAGCCCAGGGATTCCATATTGTAGGATCAACAAAAGGAGGATTTTGTTGCTGCATGGGTGGGAAATTCATTTGGTTGAAGGGTGGGTATTGCATTTGATTCAAGGGCGAGTAATTTGCTTGAAAAGGAGGATGATTATTCCAACGATTAAATGGCATGTTAGAATTCGTACCTTGTCCTCGTGGTTGCCATTGCCTCCTCTGTGTCAGCAAGTAAACTGCTTCAGCTTCTTCTTCAGTTGGTTGCAGTGCTGCTTTTATTCTTGGTAAAGAAGGGCATTGTTGAGTCTCATGGTCCTTCTCGCAAATAGTGCAAATTGGTACCTTGTCCAGTGGGCATTCCCTTAGTGGGTGTTTTTCTCTGCATTTAGAGCAGAAAATAGCTAAAGCAGCTTCTGCTTCTGCCTGCTTCTTTTTAACCTGCAAGGTATCAATTTGTGAAGCAAAAGAGCTTAACATTTCAGTTTTAAATTCTTCAAGTAAGTTACCTATTTCAGCTCGTGTTGCTCCTCCACTCGCTGATTTCTGGACTCTTGAGTATGTACTATCTTTGCTTTTTGGCCTGCTTGCCACTCCTCTTGAACATCTCTTACAGAGGTTGACAATCTCGTCATACGATTCCTTAGATATATCCCCTTTTCCAAGCGTATTCAACATATCTAAGCAATCATCTCGTACCCCTTTTAACAGTATTGACTTGAGCATATCCTTACTCATATTCAGATGATCAGATCGCTGCAAATTATACTGTAATCTTTCCACGAAATTTTCCAGGTTCTCGTCCTCCTTCTGAACCGTCTTAAATAATTCCTCCTTCCTTTCTCTTGTTCGAAAATAGTCCTGGTATTTGGCCAATTTTTTTTTTTTCATTTGATCCCATGTTGTGATCACATGTCTTCCCAGGCTCATAAACCACCTTAGTGCATTTCCTTTTAATGTTGGTGGAAATAAATTTAACTTTTGAGAATTAGTAACATAATCATAGCTCCTACATAATGTGTCAAATTCAATCAGAAATTCATCAGGGTCTTCAGATGATAAACCATGAAAATTAGGTAGGGCTGAGAGTGGGATGTTCTTCATAGGAGTTGCCCCTCTAGGAAGATCTCCAATAGGGAATTCCAAGGTGGAAAGGGAATTCTCTCCTCCTCCTTCTCTTCATCCCCCACGAACAAGTCCTTCATTGTTCCTGTCCATTGTTGTTCCCCTGTCTCGCTTGCTCGGTCTTCAACGCTTTCTGTAGGGCTTTCAATGTCCTGAATTGGTTCCTCAACTTCAATATCTTCTATCGGTTCTTCGATATCTCCTATCGGTTCTTCAATATCTTCCACTGACTCCTCAATTTGTTCTACTGTCTCTTCGACCCTTTCTGGTCCCAAGACTCCTTCCGTTTCGTAATCCGTCTCGAGAGGGTGCCAAGTCTGTGGCCTCCGAGAACTTATCTTTTGAGATGTCTCAGCTTTTGAAATAATGTCATCAATGAAAGTTTTCCTTCCTCCTCTGCCTTGGCCCTTGCCGCCTGTAGGGTTAGCTTTCCTATGTCCTTTCATGCATCCTGTACATCTAAAAGAAAATCATTAATGCTCTTAAAATCTTCGGTCGCCTTCCCCAGCAACGGCGCCAAAATGTTGGTCACTTTAATTGCTTATTAATTAAACAGTCGAGTGCCACATAAATTGTCAACTCGGGAAAGTTTGATTATTTCAAAGGTGACAACGTACTGTATGTACTCAATTTTAATAGCACTAAAACGCTGTAGTATAAATAAATCACACCCTGTTAAAATTTTACTCTGTGTTACATAAGCTATAATCTATTGCAGGTATCTAATAGGAGATGAATAATTAATTAAAAAGAATAAATATGCAAAAGAGAACAATGGTTGTTCTGTAACAAAGGATCAGGACCCTATCCCCAAAGTAGGAACATTCAGCACCTGCCTCTGTTATCCAGTTCATGAATTCACTCTGTAAATCCTAATCACCGGCGAGACACTCATGTAACAACATCAATCGATTAAAAGAGAAACAGAGTTTTAGCAAAAGTAAAATAACTTCAGAAACAGTACTCGTTAACAAGGTATGAACAGAAATCACACTTAACACACAACAGAAAGGAAATGGGTGAATCTTGTGATGAAGGTGGGCCCTGTCCTTCTAACAAGATTCCCCAGCACACAGAAACTAAGATAAAATACTCAGAACAAAACTTTATTCATCCGTCTATATACCACATTACAGAAAAGATTCAGTCTCGTTCCTTCAACTACAATCCTTGTGTTACAGCTTGTTCATCCCTCTCTGTAGATCCCCCCTCTAATGTAGATGTCTTCTCTTTATAGAGGAGACATCTATTACAAAATATTTTCATTATAGATTCTAGTTCAACCCTTTGTACAAAAATAGGGAAATCAGTTCCCGTCAATAGAATGTTGTTACAGTAATTTAGATTATGAACATTACGACCAATGTAACAATTTCTTCAATGATCGATCAGGTTCCTTTGTTGTTACAAATCTGGTACGCAAATCTCAACTGTCTCCTTGAGATTTGCATGTTGTTCTTGCTGTTTCAGCTTCGAGATTCGTGTTGTTCCCGCTGTTTCAGCAATTGCAAAATATAGTCCTGCCACTTTTAGGTCGTTTCAACAATTGTTCAGCGACTCAGTCAACTTCAAAGATCAATTATAAAGATAGCATGATTATGTGTTAAATAATTAAACATATAGCAATGAGAAGAGTCACTATATACCTTTAGAATGATCGAGTCAAAACACTAGCAAGGACTTTCAAATATGAGTTGAAAAGGGTAATATTATGACAAAATATAAAGTCAAAGATAGACAATATGGGGTCCTAACATTGGCCAGTGTTGACTACCCGATATAGTTGGATCTTCTGTTGGCGAGTGTTCTTGGCCTGTGTATCCATAACCCGATCAGTTGTGGCATGTTCTATGTAGTCTGGGTTTAACTCTATTGGTGTGAGTTGTTCTACAATGTCAGATGTGTCCAATAATGGTGGGACGTATGGCCAAAGGCGGTCCACATTGAACACTAGGTGTAGGCCAAGGAATGGTGGAATGTTGAGCTCAAAATCATTGTCTCCCACATCCTTAGTAATGTTTTAAGGACCATAGAATAGTGGTTTGAGCTTCCAATGAGATTCGGTAATGCATTCTTTCTATAAATGCAACCAAACTTTGTCTCCCACTTGAAACTTGTGTGGCACTCGATGTTGATCATGTCGTTGCTTGTACTTGGAATTTTACTTCTCCAAGATGTCATGAACTTGCTGGCAGATGTGATGTATGCGTTCAATAAATCTAGTTGCTTTATTAGCCTCAGTCAATACATGTGTGGATTTTGTCTGTGTAGTCACGTGAGGCATGGCAACATCAATCAGACACAATGGTTGAAATCCTAGACCCACTTTAAAGGGAATGCGACCAATCGATCTATAGAGAGATCTATTATTACTGTGTTTCACATATGTAAGACTCTCATCTCGAGTTTGAGGATGCTTGGAGTTGTAGATGCAGAGTATGTGCACTATCACCCTATTGACAACCTCCATTTGGACATCAGTATGGGGATGGAAGGCAATCGACTTGTTGAGCTTGGTGTCCAATAGTCTTGAGAGGCTTGACCAGAATTTGCTTAGGAACCTGCTATCCTGATATGATATAATGGTTTGTGGGATCCAAAAATGTACCCATACTCGTTCAAAGAAGATTTTTGTAGTGTCCTCTGTGGTGATACTCTTCTTGCAGGCCGCCAATATAGCCATCTTAAAAAATTTCTCCATGACCACAAATACATGGTCATTACCATGCTTGGTAAAAGCGAGGTCAGACTTATAATCCATGGAGATGGATTCCCATGGCTAGTTGGGAGTAGGCAGAGAAGTGTGAAGGCCTTGCTTCTTGATAGTTGGCTTGGCGATGGCGCATACAGTGCATGATCTAATATATTTCCCAACATCCAGTTAGAGTTTGGACCAATAAAAATAATTTTGTAGTACAATCACAATTTTCTCCACACCAAAGTGTCTTGCGACCCGACTGTAGTGTGCCTCCCAAATCATCTTGGCACACTTGCTTGAAGGAACACAAAGGTGGCCCAGGTAGCATAATAATGCATCCTCGAGGTGAAAATCAAGAAATTTCTTTCCATATACTAGCATCTGGTATGTGGAGGTGAACTCTGGTTCATTTTTGTATAGTTGCATCCATCCAGAGGTTTCATGACCACAAGAGTTAAGAATAGTAGTCAATTTCTGTATTCAGGCCTCTGTGATCCATAGTAAATTAAGAAAAGTCTTTCGGTAGAAATCACATAAGATGTTTTTTTGGCCAACGCTTTTCGAACCAACAAGTGTGGTCCATCATCAGGACAGATGAAGAGGCAGACCATGACAAAGGCTTAAATAGAAAGCAATGTAGAGGCCAGTAGTAAATGTTGCAACTAGGGTTTGGATGAGGCAGTTTACAACATGATTGGTGTTGCCCTTTTTGTATTTAATGTTCAAGTGGAATTGTTGCATATATGTAGACCACTTATGGAGATCATTATGCAACTTCACTTTTGCCTTTACAAACTGAACATGTCGGTGTGTTGAGTTGTGTTATATTCTTTCCACAACTAGCCCACGTAGTTAACCGGGGGGTTAGAGGGGGGGCGGAGCCCCCCCCTTTGTTGCGCCGATTGTGTAGCAGGGGGGGGTCACAAGGGGTTTGAGGCATACCTGTAACCCCACTTTATGGGGTCTGGGGTAGCGCCCTGGAAAATTTTGGTTTTGGACCCTATGTTAGATTGGGCGGACCCACCTATGGTTTTGTGCATGATTTTCGCACATGTTTTTTGGACGTGATGGTTTTCGGTCCATGGTATTGGGCACGATGGTTTTCGGTCCATGGTATTCGATGCTTCGACATGTATAAATATGTATTATAACATTGAAAGGAACATAATAAAAAATCAATTTGGTAGTCCCAGTTTTGGGATCCAGGGGAAAAATCTCTATGTATATGTCTTTTATGTGTTATGCTCTCGCATTGTTTATTTTATGTGTTTTAGAATTCATATTTAGGTAATTTATGTTTGGGGTTAAAACCTACATTTGGTATTAGAGTTGTTTTTGGCTTCAAGGGGATGCCTTTGTTGCCGAGGGGTTTCGCTCAGGCCTGTGGTAAACCCTGTTTAGTGGGAGATCTGCGAGATCGATTTTGCTGGTGAAAGAAGATGGCGAGCAGTGGAAAGATAAAGATCAAGAAATTTAATGGTCAGAGTTTTGAGTTGTGGAAACTCAATATGGAGGATCTATTGGTGGATAAAGATCAGTGGATTGTGGTAAATCTGGTTACTAACCAACGGGAGTGTCAATGAGAAATGGAAGAAGTTAGATCAGAAGGCAAAGAGCACAATATGATTGTGTGTCTCAGATTCAGTATTGTTGAATGTATCAAGGGAAGCTACGACGAAGGCTTTGTGGGACAAGTTAGGGACTTTGTACCAATCTAAGTCTCCAGTGAATAAACTGTTCCTGCGGAAAAAGCTGTATAACCTGAGGATGAAAGATTGAGACTCGGTGACAGAGCATCTGAATGCATTTAATATTGTGGTAAGTCAGTTAGCATCTGTTGATATTAAAATTTAAGATGAAGATAAGTGCATCAATTTGTTGTGTTCTCTACCAGATTCGTGGGATAGTCTGGTTATTGCAATAGGTAGAAATGCAACTTCCTTGCATTTTGATGAAATATTCTCATCCTTGATGACAGAGGAAATGAGACGGAAAAATATGGAGAGATAGAATGGTGATGCCTTGTCTATACGAGACGGTCCCAGAACATAAACAAAAATAAGTCATCAAGTGGGAGATCTAAATCTCGAGGAAAACCTGTAAAGGTGGTGTGTTGGAAATGTGGAAAGGAAGGGCACTACAAAAGGGACTATAAATCTAAAGCACCTGATAAAGGAAAGGGATCTGATGATGCTCCTTTTACATAGGCGAAAACCACCTCAAATGAAGGTGGGGATGTGTACTTGGCTTCTTCAAGTACACATGTAGATCATGAGGCATGCTTGATTGACTCAAGTGCATCCTTTCACTTCACTCCCCATAGAGAGTGGTTCTGCAAGTATGAAAAATACGATGGTGGTGATGTCTTCTTAGGGGATGATAGGAAGGCTAGAATCATTGGTCGTGGAAAAGTAAAGTTAAAGTTGCAAGGTGGAAGGGTTAGAACACTCCCGGGTGTTCTGCATATTCTTGCATTAGCTAGAAATCTGATTTCTATTAGCAAGCTGGATGAAGCAGGTGTAAAAACAGTGTTTGAGAAGGATACCTGCAAGATGGTTCGGGGAGCACTAGTATTGATGTGGGGAGTTCGGATAGGAACTTGTTGATGCCTTGAAAATCGTTGCACCAACATTGGGGGAAACCACCCGGTCCGGACCTTAGTACAACTCCTTTTCCGTTTGGGATAGTGGCTCCGACTGGGGATAATGGGACCAGTTTCCCAAAGAATAGATAAATGGGATGAATGATCATTTCGTAGATAACAGTAGCGATAGGTGGATGACTAAAACTATTGACAGAAATATAAATCAATTAAACTATCCCGGGAATCTATTTGAACTTCTAAAGCGTAGCTTTTGAAGTTCTATGTCTAAAAACACAATTATATAGATGACTGTATTCTCAAGACATAGATGTTAAATCATTCCAGATTACTGTATCTAAATAGTTAGATGCAGTAATTAAAGCTATGCTACACTTTATACATTCATACCATTAACGCATACATGATTAGAAAATAAGGCATATCATCAAAAAATCCAATAGTGGTATGAATAAGATTTCCTGTTGTTGCGCATGCATACAATTAACGATAGCAGGAATAATCACACAGCAAAATCACATACGCAGAATGAATTCCAACAAAAGATAGAAATACCATTTGAATAGTAGGTCACTCTGGATATAGACAGCTATGTATAGCTTCTGCTCCAACGCATAGACTTTTCTCAAATCAATGACAGTAGTGCACAATTGAGCCAAGAAATTTCTTCATTAAAGTAAAAGCAAGTGGTCAAGTTTCATAACAAAAAATAAAGGCTGAAGCACAATAGTGAAAACTTCAGTTTGTTAAGTCTTATTACAAAATTTTACGACCCTTTCTAAAGACATGAAAGGGTCTATAAATACTAAACTAGTCTAAATATCTACAAAAAAAATGCTAATTATTCTGATATCAATAACTTCTCGCTGCTATTTTCTCTGGCAGTCTAAGGAGCTGGATGATGACTCATTCTGTCGGCTGTTTATCTTTAGACTTTAGTTGATTGATGGCAAGCATCGGCTGAATCTCTGGAGGTTTGTTTATTCGTGAACTGACCTGGGCGGCAAAGGTGGCATCTTGGATCTCGGGGATCATGCATTGAACGGCATCGGTTAAGCATTTGAGGGCGGCTCTTTGTTCATAAGGCTTAATAAGGAAATGCCAATACGTTTCTATGCTTAAACTGTTAACCCCGGCGATTAACCTTCCTCTGTTCTCTAACTCTGGGTAACACGATTGTTCCAATGTATGAGCTGTAATTACCTTTCCGGGTGTACACTGGGTAACAATGTTTGCCAAGTAGAGTGTATCATTAACCAGATCAATCAGATTGTTAGAAGTCAATGTGCACCTTGAAGCTGCCCTTTCTGCTTTCATTACCTGTGTATGCCATTCTGTGAATAATATGTTTTTATGAACTTCAAGTATTTTTGGCAAATTGGAGTCTTTTCCTGATTTTGAATCTTGCCATTCAAGGTGTGCTGTGATAATTTCATCGGCTTGATTCAATTCATCTCTTGCCTTTTCTACTTGCTCGTTCACAGTTGTGGTTAACTCGCAAAGTGGTTCCGCTTGAGAGAGGTATTGAGCCAATAGTTTAACTTGCGCTATAAGTACATTGTTGATTATCATTGCTTCTTTTCTAAATTCCATTACATGCGAGTTTCCTTTGAAATTATCCAGTTGTGCTGTGATCTGGGCGATATGCTCATCCTTAGTTTTCAATAATTGCTCATTTGCTGATTTTAATTGTTCCAAAGCCTCCTTCAACTCATTCTGTCTATTGATTGCCGCTTGATTGATGTTCTGTTTCTCTTCCTCCCTTTGCCTAGTCAATTGGCCATTTATTTGTTGTTGTTGTTCTAATTGTGCCTCTGTTTGTGTCACCTTTTGTTTTAGATCTGCCAACTCTTCTTGCAAAGTGGAAATTTCCTGATCTTTAGTCTTTAACAAAAGACTTACCTCTGATGCCTTGTCGATAGTAGCAGCTGAATAAGCTCCAACATACTGTGATAGTTTGGTTAGATCATCGGAGGGATCTTGTTTCTCCTTCCACACTACATTGCCCATGATTGTTGACTCGAGAAAGATGGAAGGTTGATCAGGCCTTTGTCTCTTTCTCGATCGCTTTACCACGGCTTTATATTTTGGGCTGTAGAAGACATTCAAAGGAGGAATATCTTCTACTTGTAGAGTGATTTGTTCACTAGGACCTTTTGGAATAATTTCCACGTCTTTTGATTTTGGTGTGCCGCTGGTTATGCTTAAAGTCTGAGATGAGGTTTTATCCTGTACACTGCTGCTTTTGGGAGTATCAGTACTCTGTGAGTCTTTACTTCCACCGATAATGGTGCTGAAACGCTGCCATTCTTCTTGCAATTGAGGGTCTGTGACAACACCTTTATTAGTATCGGTGGTGCTTTGTTTAGACTGGGATTCCCTAAGCAGTTGTTCTTGTTTTTCCCTTTCTTTCTGCTCCTGTTCTTTCTGCTGTTTCTCTGCCTGCTCTTTTTCTTTCTGCCGCTTTTCTGCCTGTTCCTGTCGCCGTTTATCTTCGTCTTCTTTCCTCAAGCGTTCTTGTTGTTCTTGCTTCATTTTTTCCTCTCGATCTTTCTTTTGTTGTTCCTCTTGCTCTTTATTATTGGTCTGTATTGTAGCAGGAGGTTTCTTCGTCTGTTGTTGGCCAGGCTCGCTTGATGATGCTGCTTGGGCTGTTATTAATAAATCCAGAGGCAGAGTTTGCAACCTTTGTTCTCTGAGTTTATTAAACTCAATTAACCTTTCATCGTTATATTGCCTCTTAGCGAGTTGCATGACCTGAAATATCAATTCAGCTGATTTGAACATGTCATCAAACATGTCTTCCTTATGATCGAATAATGCTAATTTAGCATGTTCCAAAGCAGCGTATGCTGTTCGCTTTGGGTCGAATAGCCTATTTGGAAGTGTAGCAAAATTTAAGGCTTGAATCTTCATAGCTTCTTTTTCTGCATGTTTTAGATCATGCAAGGTGAAGACCCCACATCTGAAGGGGAAAGTAGGCCAGCCCCTTTTCTTCTCCTTTTTAAGAATCTGAGTGGTGCTTTCTACTGTTATTTGGTAAGCAATCTCCCTTGCTAACAGTTTATCGGGGACATATAAAGGAAGGACGTGAGGGTTGGCTTGACTGCCAAAAACTCTAATATAAGTGAAATATTCTTCTCCGAACCAACTACACACCGCAGGAAAATCAAAAGAAGCTAGGTAGGATATCCTTGGGATAGGCTTATCAAAAATTGCATAATATACAGGAACCATGAAACCATTGCAAATCTGGTACATATGGTTTTTATAAGATGTTTTCCACATCTTACGATGATAAATATGAATGGGCGAGGGATCCTGCACAGTCCACCTCCAGCCAAGAATAGGGAATTCAGAATTAAAACACAAAGTATCCAAGATATATGCACTGTAGTAGAAAGGGGGGATTATCCTTTCAGTGACTCTGGTTTTGTTCCTGAAGTCAATAACGGCTAATGCAAGCTTATCTGATAGGATAGTGGCCCAATCCATAATAGTGCTGTTTACTGCCGCTTCCATGAGAGGAACCATTTCAATGGTAAAAACGGCAGAATCATGTAAACCCCATAATCTACACATCATTATACCGGCATAACAATAAGGAGAACACAAAGAGGCGACTGAGTACTTACCGGAGGATTCATGTCTGTGTTTATTTGGATTCTGCCTCCATTCCTTGATAGGTTTAGATTCGACCTCGTATTCACTTGCAAATTGTTTTAGAAAAGCGCTATTATATACCTTCTCTGGCTTAGGCAAATGATACATTTGCCTCAGATCTTCAGGTTTAAATGACCCAAAAATTCTCCCATCCTTTGTGATGAAAGTTCTATCGGTGAAGGGGATTTCTTCAATTGCCCATTTCACCACATCAGTATACGGGAGAATTTGCTCTCTTGCTGCAATTCTATGGAGGAACGAATCTGCCAAATCCTTAATAGAACCTTCCGACCTTTTAGGTGAATCCGCGGTAGCTTCTTCTTCTGCTTGTGTTGGTTTTTCAGCTTCTATTAAATCGTAAGTCCCTTGCCAAGTTGTCCTGGCTAGGCCTGCGCATGTAGTGTCGGATATTAAGCCTTTCTTACTATTTAGCGCTGATTGTCCTGCAGCTGGTGGGTTTGAAACACCGGCACCCTTTCTGGACTTTTTTCCCATCATGTTTGAATCCTTTTGTAGAACTGTATCCTGCACAGGGAATAAGATCCGGCGTAACATAGAGATAATAGTAAAACTCAGAGATGATAGAAGAATGTAAAAGATGAACGTTGATATATCCTGCTTTTATCAAACGGCGCGGAGACAATCTATAGGCAGATCTCAGGGTAGAGATTCATTATGTAACCGTATAGGGCCTGCCACGTTTATAAATGCCCATTATTCCCAAATTTGATTGAAAATCTCTTAAAGCAAGTAAAGGGCGTATGGGCGGCCGAGCGGGAGTAATTATGCCTTAATTACCAATGAATTGGGCTCTCCAATCACTTTATTGGCTTTTGCATTGAAAATCGTGCTTTATCGCATCGCATTGGAAAGGAGGGCATGAATGGTTTTAACAATGAGTTTGAATATCGCCGATCGCCGATTGCGATATCGCATCGGCGAAAGGCATATGTGCATTAAGGATGATACAAGAGGATTGCCGATTGCGATATCGCATCGGCAGAAGGCATACGCGCATATGTTTACAAAATTAAAGGAGCGGGGCCGATTGCGATATCGCCGATAGCTTTATCGCATCGGGGCTTTACCATGCGGTGTATTAGGGGTACACATAAGGGGATTTCCGATTGCGATATCGCCGATAGCTTTATCGCATCGGAGAAAGGCCGTATGTCATTTGGTACATTGCTTGTGTGTTTTTGCGATATGCGATCTTGCGATCGCTTTATCGCAAAAACTTTATTTGCGCTTTATGTCCGCTTTTAAATGAATAAAGCTTTGATATCAATTTTATTTCTAAGAGGGACCCATTCCATATTTTAATGTTTTTTGAAAAAGATAATTATGAAATGGGGGGGTTGTTTTGCAAGGCACAACAATTGGCGATTCACTGGGAGAACCAATTATCTCTGGAAAAATCAAGAATACTTTATAACTTTTTCTGAAATAAAGTTTCAACCATCAGGAAAATTCTGATATAACTAGGCGCCTATGTATTTTGAATATTACAGAAATAATTTTGATAAGCTCCTTTTTTCAAAAACTTTTAGAATTGGTACATTTAAAGTTTCAAACAGGCTTTGCTTGGTTTATTAATATTAAGAATAGGAAAGTTTTTTCAAATCAGCTTTTATAGTCTACTCGCCTGTCATAGGTAGAGCCTCTGCTGCCAGCAAACGTTTAAAGTCTCGGCAGGGATACCTTTTGACCATGTAATTTTCCATTGTCCCATCCAATGAAGATTGTGATTATCATAATGAATTTAAAACACATTTTTGTATTTTGTTCATTTTCATTTTTTCTCTGAATTCTTTTATAAGATAAAAAGCCATTGTCCGGGTTTGGTAGCCAGATATTGACAATGCCACTCACTGGTAGTAGTCTAACTGAACAAGCTAGCTCGTAATGAGACTCCTTGTCTTGAGTTCTCAAGCCATTACCCTGTTTTGGTAGGCAGTATTGGTAATGTCAGCTAAGCTATTTCCCTTATGAACGTGGTAAGCAGGCTCATGATAAGACCTCTTATCTTTAATATCTTTATATTTTAGAATTACACTCTGAAAAATCATCATCTTTAATGGATGGGGTGGACAATTATATCTTTGAGAATTGATGGATGACAGGTTGAGAGTTTAAGATGCTAATATTGAATCAACTTCTATTTGTAACATTAATGACCAATTTGAGGCCAATCTGAAAACAGAAATGAACCTTATTACTTTCAGGTTCTGAAGAGGAATTGATCAAAGTTAATCTGTGATTTCTGAATACAATAGTAGCTAATTTCCCAAAAAGCATTCCTTTTTAGTTGAAAGTTCTACTACTTGAAAGCAAATATTTATGATAATTCTATGAGACAACCCTTTCAAGAATAGTGAGAAGTCAATGGAATATGTCTTTAAACTTTATTTCCTAAAAAACTTACAAACTAAGAAAATTCTATAAGAACAAAAAGGGAGAAGGGGTTACCTTCTCAATTAAAGAATTTTTTCAGGATAAGGCCATTTACAGGGAGAGACTCCCTCACACCTGTCAAATTTTGCAACAAAAAGGTTGAATGGCCTATTTTTTCACAGATCTGAAATGGCCCAAGCCACAGCTTTTGGAACTTGGTGTGTTTACCTTTGTCCTCATGGGCTTTATCCCATTTCAGAACTAAATCACCAACTTGGAATTGTTTTGATCCTGATGAGGCTGAGTCGAAAGCTACTTTGATGATTTGCTGATGTTTGGCATGGGTATGCTTGCTTTTTCCCTCTCTTCTTCAAGTTTTAAGATTTGATCATGTCTGAGCTGAATAGAAGAGGAAGGAGTTTGTTCGATGAATTGTACTAGGGCTAAAGAGGGTAAAACAAGATTTGTAGGCAATATTGCTTCCTTCCCATATACAAGATTGAATGGAGAGGTTCCTATGGAAGCCTTTTGAGTTATCCTATCAGCCCATAATGCAAAGATCAATGTTTTATGCCAATTCCTATGATTTTGCTTGATTGTTCGTTTAATAATTTTGATCAGATTTTTGTTAGTGGACTCTGCCAAACCATTACCTTGAGGGTAGTAATTAGCTGAGTACTTTACCTTAAATCCTCTTTTAACAGCAAAATCAATCATAGAGTTACCTGAGAAATAAGAAGCATTATCAAATACAAGAGCAGTTGGAACACCAAACCTGGTAATAATGAATTGGTCAATGAATTCAATAATTGCCTCAGAATTTGCTGTCTTTAAAGGAACTGCTTCCACCCACTTGGTGAAGTAATCAGTAGCAGTGAGAATGTACTTATGCTGTTTTGAAGAAGGTGGATTAATTTCCCCGATGATATCCAGTCCCCATTGATCAAATGGTTGTTCAATGTTAACTGGTTGTAGAGGGAAAGCTGATTTTCGTTGTCTTCCACTAGCAGTTTGGCAATTGAGGCATTTTCTCACATACTCATGGGTGTCTCTAAAAAGGGTTGGCCAATAGTATCCGGCATGGATAATCTTGTGAGCCGTTGTGTCAGCTCCAAAATGTCCTCCTGCTGGTCCATCATGTAATTCCTGCAACACCTTTTGAGCTTCAGTTTTCTCAAGGCATCTTAGCAAAATAGAGTCATAATTCTTTTTGAAAAGCACATCATCAATAAGTGAAAAACTCTTTGCTTTTAATCTGATGGCCCTTTTGCTTTTGTAAGATAAATGAGGAGGAGCATGACCATTTTTTAAATAAAATATCAAATCTGCATATTGAGATTCTGAATCAGTGACACTTATCTGATTGATTTCTTCTGTTGGACCCGTGTCGCTTGATTCAGGTATGTTGGAAGCTCCTGCTAATATCCTGCAAAAACCTTGGCCTCTAACAATCTTTGCTGGCCTAATGTCTAAATCATACTCTTGAAGTGCGGTGACTCAATTAGCCCTTTTTTCACCCAGTTCCCTTTGCATTAATAGTTGCCTAACAGCTGAAAAGGGAACTATTACTTTCGTATGGGTTTTTAGGAGGAAGGGTCTATAATGTTTAACTGCTTTGAACACAGTAAAGGCTTGTTTTTCTACATCAGAGTAGTTTAATTCGGCACCATGAAGATTTGAGCTAAAAAATGAGATAGGTGCCTCCAAGTTGTGATCATTCAGTTGGGTAAGTACTGCTGCACATGAAGTATTGGACGCGATGGTGTACAATGTGAAAGGATTGGAGAAGTTTGGAGTAATCAAGGAGGGGGCATTGATGATGGATTGCTTTATCTGATCAAAAGCTTCTTTTTCTATTAATCCCCACTTAAAAACTACATTCTTCTTAATCATTGATTGGAGGGGTAAAATAATATGAGAAAAATCAAGTACAAATCTTTTAACAAAATTTATCTGACCAAGGAATGACTGCATCGATTTCTTGTTGTGAGGGAAAGGGATCTCCGAAATCTCTTTGATCCGATCAGGATCAATATAGATGCCATCCCGAGATACAATAAAACCTAGGAGTTTTCCTTGATCAAGAGCAAAGAATGACTTTTTGGGGTTCAGAGAGATTCCATACCTTTTACACCTTTGAAAAATCTGATTTAGGTCATGTAAATGATTGGATCTCTTTTTAGAAAACACAGTTATGTCATCTAGATAGATGACTACTGATCGATTAATCAATCCCCTAAAAGCAGTGTCCATAGCTCTTTGGAAAGTCACTCCTGCATTTATAAGTCCGAAGGGCATCTTTTGATATGCATATGTCCCCCATTTTGTTCTAAATGTTGTTTTGAGTTGGTCATCAGGATGAACTAAAACTTGGTTGTATCCTGAAAAACCATCAAGAAAAGACATCAATTCAGAACCTTCCACAGATTGGAGTATTTGCTCCATAGTAGGCAATGGGAAATTATCTTTTAAGCTTGCTCTGTTCAAATTTCAGAAATCTATACAAATTCGAATGTCGCCATTCTTTTTCCTGACAGGCACCATATTAGAAACCCAATTGGAATGTCGGACTGGGAAAATAATTTTGGCTTTGAGGAGTTTATTAAGCTCCGACTTAATCTGACTTTCCAAATTGGGATGTATTTTTCTTAGCTTCTGTTGTATAGGTTTTTGATCTGGAAGCATTTGGATTGTATGCTGGATAATAGACGTGTCATAAGTCTTTAAGTCATCATATTTCCAAGCAAAGACGTGTTTATTCTTCCTTAATAGTTTAACAAATGCTTCTTTCTCTTGTGTAGAAAGTCCTAGTCCTATATTTTCATTCTGAGGAACTTGATCAGTACCCAAATTTATTGATTCAAACTTTAGGGTAGAACTTTGGATCTTTGTATTGGGTACAGGCTTAAATCTGTCTTTTATATCATAAAGATCCTCAAGTTTTACCACAGGCTTGGGAATTGCATTCTCTTGGGATGCCTTTTTAATTTGGGAGTCGTGTTCGTCTTCTTCAATGATCTGGTTGTCATAAGACTTTTCAGAAGTCAAGAATTGCAAAATATCATTATCATGATTAAAAATTCTCCAATTGGTGATATTGTCGGGAATTGAAGGTCTGAAAATTAACTCTACAGAAAATCTATCGGGGCTGTAGTCTTCTGAGGGTAGGAGCTTTGAGGCTACATTGGCCAGTAGGTCGGCAGCTGAATTCTGGGATCTGGGGATAGAAGAAATGTTAAATGCTAGGAAATGTGAGGTAAGGTCTTGCACAAGTGATTGGTAATGTTTTAGATGATTTGAAAGGCAATGAATTGCGTTTCTAATCTGTTTAACAATGATTTCTGAATCACCAAAAACCTTTAAGTATTGCACTTTGAGGTCGATTGCTTTATATAAACCCTGGACTAGGGCTTCATATTCGGCTGTGTTGTTAGTGCATTCGAATTCTAACCTGCAAGACAGCATTGTTCTTTCCCCATTTGGATTAACCAAAATGCAACCTGCTCCTGAGCCTTCATTAGACTTAGTGCCATCAAAGTATAAAGACCAAAATAAAGGGGTATTAACAGTGGTATTTACAACTTTTTCATAATCATTGAAACATCTAGACTTGTGTGTTTGTGAAAAATTTTCAATCTGAGATGTGAAATGATTAACTGAGAAAGGGGAGGGTTGTGCAACAAAGTTGCTGAAGAATGACTCGGATGAATAATTGCCCAAAATATTATTGTTGAAAGCTACAGGGTGATTTTCCTGTTCGAAATCGGTAACTGTATGGGTCATATGTTTTTCTCGGTCTATCTTTATCTGATTTGGCTTGCCTTTATAAGGGAGCCACATGTGTGACCAATCAGTGGAGATGTACCCATGTAATTTTTCGGACCAGTCTCTGCTCAAAATCAAACCGTAAAACTCAGGTATGTCGGCTATAAGGATATCAATTCTTTGTACTGTTCTTGGATCGGCTGACAACCTGATGGTTACGGAATTGATTTCTCCCACCACTTGCACCTTAGTCCTGTCTAATTGAACAATATGGATAGCAGACTTCTGGGGTTCTATGTTCAGTTTGGAACAAACTGAAGCTGGCATTATGTTAGAAGATGCCCCCGAGTCAATTAAACAGTTGTGCAAGTTTCTATTATAGATTTCATAGGTTAGGAGAAATGGTGGGGTGTGAGAGCTTGACCTGTCACCAATTAGGATGGAATCTGTGGCTTCAACCATGCCTGGAGGAGACTGACCTGAGTCGTTTGCAGCCTTTGAACTAGGGAGAGGAGTGGAAGGGACAACGTTCAACTCTTTCATGAGTAGCTTTTGCTGATGTTTTAGCTTGCTAAGCTCAAACATGGTTATGTTGGCTTTGGTCTTTTTCATATCATCAACGATATTGTACTCCATGGGATCGGATACCACTAACGTTTTAGAAGTTGTCGGGGGAGTTGAGGGTTGGTTTTGAGCGGCTGGTGCAGGTGTTTTCTTTGGAGGAGTTTTTTCTTTTGTTGTAGTAGCTCCTGCGCTTCTTTTCTTTGAATTTACCTGAATAGGCTCAGGAGCACCTTTACTTCTTGTGGTGACTGGAAAGGCTTCTTCTTCGTTATCTGTATCAGGATCGGGGAGTATGAAGTCCCACATTCCATGACATTCAGCCACTTCTTCTTCTTCGTCGGATGGTGTGGTTGCCTCTTCTTCTTCTTCTTCCTGGTCGGAGTCGGCATTTGATATGACATTAGGTGGTTTGGCTTCTGTTTTCTTGTAAGTCCTAAAAGGTCTTTTGCTTGTTGTTTCGGCCACCTGTTTTTTAATGTCAATCATTTCATTGGAGAGTGTTTTCAGGACTTTTTGTAGTCCCTCCATATCATATGGGTCTTTATAACTTTTCTTTTTGGAGTCTTCTTTAAAAGAGACTTTTTTTGCTTTTCTATCTTCCAAGGCAGCTTTCTTTTCTAAAGAATTAATGCGCTTCTCAACATCAAGTGATTCTTTCATGTTCTCAGCTAAGGTAGGTTTCCCAGCCCGATCTACGAAAATAGCTATATTAGTAGGTAGGGCAGTGATATACCATTCGCTTCGTATTTGTTCGCTTGGTTTGGAAGCTGTAGGGATTTTATTAAGGAGTTTATTGAAACGAGCATTAAATTCCTTGATGGGTTCCCTATGTTCTATCCTTAAGTTGGAGAGATCATTTATTAAGGTTGCTAAAGACCTATCATCTCCATACTTAGTCAGGAACTGCTCTTGGCATGTATTCCAGTTAGTAATGGATCCAGAGGGTAGCGAAAAATACCATGATCCAGCCGATCCTTGTAAGGTATAAGGGAAAAGTCTGACAACAACATCTTCATGGGTTACTCCTTTTAGGTTGACCGATAGCATAAAATTATTAATATGTTCTTCGGCTTGAGTTCCATCATCTGGGTTGAATTTAGGGAGCCATTTTTCTGGTGCATCTGGTAGAGGATGCAATGGCGCAGGCATATTGACTGTGCCTGGTCTTGTCCATGGATCTGCCATTGTAATAGTACCAGGGGTTGATACTACTATTGGGGTTCCAGATGTATGGGATGATGATGATACTGAAGGGTGAGCTGATTGAGATGTTGAAGCTTGTGTTCCCTGGTGGACTACAATATGCAGTGGGGGAGTGGGTGGTTGACTTTGCAGATGAGGAGATGAGATGGAGGATGTGGATGAAAGTTCACTATTGGATTGCTTAGTGTGCTTCTTGGCCCTTTTCCTTTCGGGCAAGGGGAACTGAATGGGTTCGATACCAAGTTTTCCACTTTGTAGTCTGGTGAGTGGATGGGATAGGTGAACTGCGAAGTCGTACTGCTTTGTGATACCTCAGATCTTTGTGGCGAGATCGAGAAAGTCTGAAGTTGATGGATAAGAGACTGGACTTCAGGGGATTCAAGACTCAGTTGTTCTGAGGGTTGATGGGTGTGAGCAGTGGTTGTTAATTCCTGTTCTTCTTGATTACGGGTTGGAGAACCAGCACGCGATTGAGAATGAATAGGAGATTTGGAGGGAGAGTTACTCTTGGAATGGCTTGTGGTTTTTGGTTTGCTTGCCATTCATAGTTGAGGCCCTCCTTCTAGTGCCAAAAATGTTGATGCCTCGAAAATCGTTTCACCAACATTGGGGGAAACCACCCGGTCCGGACCTTAGTACAACTCCCTTTCCGTTTGGGATAGTGGCTCCGACTGGGGATAATGGGACCAGTTTCCCAAAGAATAGATAAATGGGATGAATTATTATTTCGTAGATAACAGTAGCGATAGGTGGATGACTAAAACTATTGACAGAAATATAAATCAATAAACTATCCTGGGAATCTATTTGAACTTCTAAAGCGTAGCTTTTGAAGTTCTATGTCTAAAAACACAATTATATAGATGACTATATTCTCAAGACATAGATGTTAAATCATTCCAGATTACTGTATCTAAATAGTTAGATGCAGTAATTAAAGCTATGCTACACTTTATACATTCATACCATTAACGCATACATGATTAGAAAATAAGGCATATCATCAAAACATCCAATAGTGGTATGAATAAGATTTCCTGTTGTTGCTCATGCATACAATTAACGATAGCAGGAATAATCACACAGCAAAATCACATACGCAGAATGAATTCCAACAAAAGATAGAAATACCATTTGAATAGTAGGTCACTCTGGATATAGACAGCTATGTATAGCTTCTGCTCCAACGCATAGACTTTTCTCAAATCAATGACAGTAGTGCACAATTGAGCCAAGAAATTTCTTCATTAAAGTAAAAGCAAGTGGTCAAGTTTCATAACAAAAAATAAAGGCTGAAGCACAATAGTGAAAACTTCAGTTTGTTAAGTCTTATTACAAAATTTTACGACCCTTTCTAAAGACATGAAAGGGTCTATAAATACTAAACTAGTCTAAATATCTACAAAAAAAATGCTAATTATTCTGATATCAATAACTTCTCGCTGCTATTTTCTCTGGCAGTCTAAGGAGCTGGATGATGACTCATTCTGTCGGCTGTTTATCTTTAGACTTTAGTTGATTGATGGCAAGCATCGGCTGAATCTCTGGAGGTTTGTTTATTCGTGAACTGACCTGGGCGGCAAAGGTGGCATCTTGGATCTCGGGGATCATGCATTGAACGGCATCGGTTAAGCATTTGAGGGCGGCTCTTTGTTCATAAGGCTTAATAAGGAAATGCCAATACGTTTCTATGCTTAAACTGTTGACCCCGGCGATTAACCTTCCTCTATTCTCTAACTCTGGGTAACACGATTGTTCCAATGTATGAGCTGTAATTACCTTTCCGGGTGTACACTGGGTAACAATGTTTGCCAAGTAGAGTGTATCATTAACCAGATCAATCAGATTGTTAGAAGTCAATGTGCACCTTGAAGCTGCCCTTTCTGCTTTCATTACCTGTGTATGCCATTCTATGAATAATATGTTTTTATGAACTTCAAGTATTTTTGGCAAATTGGAGTCTTTTCCTGATTTTGAATCTTGCCATTCAAGGTGTGCTGTGATAATTTCATCGGCTTGATTCAATTCATCTCTTGCCTTTTCTACTTGCTCGTTCACAGTTGTGGTTAACTCGCAAAGTGGTTCCGCTTGAGAGAGGTATTGAGCCAATAGTTTAACTTGCGCTATAAGTACATTGTTGATTATCATTGCTTCTTTTCTAAATTCCATTACCTGCGAGTTTCCTTTGAAATTATCCAGTTGTGCTGTGATCTGGGCGATATGCTCATCCTTAGTTTTCAATAATTGCTCATTTGCTGATTTTAATTGTTCCAAAGCCTCCTTCAACTCATTCTGTCTATTGATTGCCGCCTGATTGATGTTCTGTTTCTCTTCCTCCCATTGCCTAGTCAATTGGCCATTTATTTGTTGTTGTTGTTCTAATTTTGCCTCTGTTTGTGTCACCTTTTGTTTTAGATCTGCCAACTCTTCTTGCAAAGTGGAAATTTCCTGATCTTTAGTCTTTAACAAAAGACTTACCTCTGATGCCTTGTCGATAGTAGCAGCTGAATAAGCTCCAGCATACTGTGACAGTTTGGTTAGATCATCGGAGGGATCTTGTTTCTCCTTCCACACTACATTGCCCATGATTGTTGACTCGGGAAAGATGGAAGGTTGATCAAGCCTTTGTCTCTTTCTCGATTGCTTTATCACGGCTTTATATTTTGGGCTGTAGAAGACATTCAAAGGAGGAATATCTTCTACTTGTAGAGTGATTTGTTCACCAGGACCTTTTGGAATAATTTCCACGTCTTTTGATTTTGGTGTGCCGCTGGTTATGCTTAAAGTCTGAGATGAGGTTTTATCCTGTACACTGCTGCTTTTGGGAGTATCAGTACTCTGTGAGTCTTTACTTCCACCGATAATGGTGCTGAAATGCTGCCATTCTTCTTGCAATTGAGGGTCTGTGACAACACCTTTATTAGTATCGGTGGTGCTTTGTTTAGACTGGGATTCCCTAAGCAGTTGTTCTTGTTTTTCCCTTTCTTTCTGCTCCTGTTCTTTCTGCTGTTTCTCTGCCTGCTCTTTTTCTTTCTGCCGCTTTTCTGCCTGTTCCTGTCGCCGTTTATCTTCGTCTTCTTTCCTCAAGCGTTCTTGTTGTTCTTGCTTCATTTTTTCCTCTCGATCTTTCTTTTGTTGTTCCTCTTGCTCTTTATTATTGGTCTGTATTGTAGCAGGAGGTTTCTTCGTCTGTTGTTGGCCAGGCTCGCTTGATGATGCCGCTTGGGCTGTTATTAATAAATCCAGAGGCAGAGTTTGCAACCTCTGTTCTATGAGTTTATTAAACTCAATTAACCTTTCATCGTTATATTGCCTCTTAGCGAGTTGCATGACCTGAAATATCGATTCAGCTGATTTGAACATGTCATCAAACATGTCTTCCTTATGATCGAATAATGCTAATTTAGCATGTTCCAAAGCAGCGTATGCTGTTCGCTTTGGGTCGAATAGCCTATTTGGAAGTGTAGCAAAATTTAAGGCTTGAATATTCATAGCTTCTTTTTCTGCATGTTTTAGATCATGCAAGGTGAAGACCCCACATCTGAAGGGGAAAGTAGGCCAGCCCCTTTTCTTCTCCTTTTTAAGAATCTGAGTGGTGCTTTCTGCTGTTATTTGGTAACCAATCTCCCTTGCTAACAGTTTATCGGGGACATATAAAGGAAGGACGTGAGGGTTTGCTTGACTGCCAAAAACTCTAATATAAGTGAAATATTCTTCTCCGAACCAACTACCCACCGCAGGCAAATCAAAAGAAGCTAGGTAGGATATCCTTGGGATAGGCTTATCAAAAATTGCATAATATACAGGAACCATGAAACCATTGCAAATCTGGTACATGTGGTTTTTATAAGATGTTTTCCACATCTTACGATGATAAATATGAATGGGCGAGGGATCCTGCACGGTCCACCTCCAGCGAAGAAGAGGGAATTCAGAATTAAAACACAAAGTATCCAAGATATATGCACTATAGTAGAAAGGGGGAATTTTCCTTTCAGTGACTCTGGTTTTGTTCCTGAAGTCAATAACAGCTAATGCCAGCTTATCT
>APFE031454850.1:0-20646 GCA_000404065.3 Pinus taeda
ATCCTTGATTTGAGGAAGAGCTAGCCTATATAAAGCAAAGGAGATCATTTGGCTTGGGTATCTTTTGTGTCTTTGAATATCTTAAGATCTGATCTATTGGGTTCTCTGTTCTTAAAAGATTGATTTATAAAGGAGAAATCAGAAGCGAATTGGCGAAGGGTGATCTCTTGAGCACAAGTTCAGATCTGAGCATTTGAGGTTATTTCAGCCCTAGTCCAAGGTACGCAGAAGCGTTGAAGGATCAGTGCGTGGGTACGCAGAGGCGCCGAAGGTTCAGTGCGTGGGTACGCAGAGGCGCTGGAGGTTCTGTGCGTGGGTACGCAGAAGCGGCGAAGGCATAGGTGCGTGCTTTCTATAGCAGCACGCGGCGCGATTATTCTTCTGGGTGCGTACTTTCTGAGAAGTACGCGGCATGATTATTCTTCTGGGTGCATACTTTCTGAGAAGTACACGGCGCGATTATTCTGCTGGGTGCGTACTTTCTGAGAAGTACGCGGTGCGATATTGTTTTTGGGTGCGTACTATACGCAGTTCAGTGAAAAGAGCAGAGCGTGGCCACGCAGTCCAGAAGAAGGAGATCTGCGGGTATACGCGGAGAAGCAGAAGGTGAACTGCGTAGCGACGCAGGCCAGTAAGAGAAGAACCGCGTATCTGTGTTAAGATCTTCTGTTTGTTGAATTTTTCTGTTGGAAAGGTGTTCTGGGTTCTGTTCTGTTATTGTTGATCTGGTTATTACAGCTGACTGTATTATTTACATGTACTTGATGATCATTTGATGTATATGGATCCAGTTTGAAAATTTATGAAAAGTGGTCCTTTGAAAAGAAGTAGGGGGTTGTAGCTCCCTTTCAGGAGAGACTGGAAAACGAGAGAGAGTTGTAGCTCTCAGCAGGTTGCAGCCTGCGTACTGGTAAATGACTGCACTAGTACAAGACCATTGTAAAAGGAGTTTCTAATTTGAAAGAAGATAGAGACATATTGCAGCAGGTGGTTTTCACCCACATTGGGTTTCCACCTTATATCTGGTGTTCTTTGATGTGACTGTCTGATTTTCTTGTTCATGCTCATTATTTATTGTATTGGTATGCAAAAATAATTCAAAGTATAAATAAGAAAGATTTGGTAAAAGAATTAGATAATACTGATTCACCCCCCCCTCTCAGTATTATTGTCAACAATGTCATTATGTGTTCAAGAGGTCAATTCAAATAAACCATCCATTTGCAAAATATCTGTCATCCATCCTGACCATGCCTGAGTTAGTCCTTTCCAAATATATTTCTTCAAAACTTGATCTATGGTTTCATGTTGTGGGCTTGCCTACGGTGGATCGCTTTCTATCGATTCCAACTCATTATCTAGAAAGATGATCTAGAAATCATCAGTACCTTGGAATCTACATGCCTCAATGGCAGGTTTCTCACTTTTGACGACAGGTTGCATCATTGACCTTTGATCAAAGGATTCTGTGATGTGTTCGACATCGACTCATTTATTCACATTTCATGGATTGTGCTGAGTACTTTGAGGGCCACTGACATTACTGGTGGTTTCTTTCACACTTGTTAATAGTTTACATCATTCACTCGTAATCAAGTGGTTTCTACCATGTTTAACTTTGACACATTAATTCACATGGATAGAATCGTACTAGTTCGGGAAGCAGAAATCAAGACCCTGGATCTAGTTTCCACCATCCAGGCTGCGAGGAATTTTGTTATTCATTATACAGTGGACTATTCATAAACAAATGGATGTGTCCATATTGTATCTACATATGTCTAAATTTGTGATGTATTACGAAATCATTCCTGTATCAGAGCAGTTTAGATAGCTTTCTAGTCAATTTTGATCTAAGTATGGGAATGCCTACCTCAGCGATGATATGTTCATATATATATATATAATATATAATATATATATATATATATTAATATATATATTATATATATAATCTATATATTTATATATATATATATATATATATATAATATATATATATATTTATAATATGTGTATTGAATGTTTTTTATAGGTTCCGACCGGGTTATCCACAGCAAGAACCTTGAAATGATAAAGTACTTCACTCTTCTTAGATGATAAAAAACCATCCTCATCTATTACAGACTTCGCACTTTAGGGGGCAATATGTTGCACAAAAATTGTCACTTTAACATTCTGCAATGAATATGAGTCTATCATCACTCATATATTTCTCCTTTACAAGTCTTCACCTCAGTTCTCCATATCAAGCCTTGAAAATAACAGAAAGACCTTAAAAATCTCTAAAACTCCGGTTTCACACTTTCTCTTAGCATTACCTACGGTACCGCACCTATTGGTCATGTCCCCTACACACCTGACCGCTCTGTATCTGTGTCATGGGTGTGAACCCCTGTAAAAGTTAAAATGGCGCAAGTACATTCTTAAAAACTCACTTTGAGTCATTTTTGAAAGCTTCTAGAGGGAATCTTGTGGTGGCAAGTTCGCTTCTTGAGGGTGCATGCATCCCATACCTTAAGGAGCTAACCCCTTGATGTGAGGAGCTTATCCCTTTGAAGGAGGACTCTATCCCTTCAATGGTGGACCTTTAACTTCCTTCCTTTGCACTATAAAATGAAGCATTGGGCAGGTTACTTGGGAGGTTGAAAGCTAAATATTTTTTAGGGTAAATGCTGCTGGAACTTAGTCTTCCTAATTGAGATTTTGAGAGGAGATATTACATACCTTTTGATCTCATTTGGAAGAGAGTGAGGCTTGTCAAAGTAGAGGAGGTTCCTGTTTGGACCCTGGGAAGAGCTTGTATAGCATCAAGGCACCAAGGTTGTAAAGTTCTTCTATTTCAAAGTTAATATAATCAAGTTTATTTTTCTCAATAAGCTGCGTTTTATGGTTTATTTCATGGATTCCTTGATCACCATGATGAACATGACTTATTATATTAGCTATGTAGGTGTTATTTGATGTGTGCTTGTTTGTGATTGCAAGTTCTTAAAAGGAAACTCTTTTGAAGTTGTTGGAGCATGGCTACAACAAACTAGCGTTGGACTTAAGGTAGGGTATAAAACACCTCTTTAGTTTTTATTAATGAATCACAATATGTTTAGAGAAAGGTAGATTTGCTTGTCCTGCTTGTTGCTAGATATCAGTTGATACTAGGGAGATCAGCCTTGTCCACAAGAACGATTTATCTGGCCAACAATGGGTGAACCAGGCGACATGGTTGTGAGGTAGACGTGGTTTACTAAAGCTTTAAAAAATAAGACTTGATAAACAATGTCTCATAAAGATTTTCATGGTATGAAACATTGTATAAATATTTATTAGCATTATCCTATTATATATAATTCTAGTGTTCATTCTATTGATCATGTAGAATATTTATTCAAGGTTTCATTAAAAGTCTTTCAAGGTGACTTAATTCTTCTCATTATTACTTTCAATAATCAAATTCCTTGAACAAACTCACCCTCTAAATCTTGTTTGGAGTTCTCCAAATACACACATAGTTGATATAATTCACTTAGTTTCCATAGGATTTAGAAGTTCAAGTGGAATTCCCCACAAATGTTGATCTTAAATTATACCCATCCTCAATAAACTCCTAAACTTGACATATAATAAGCTAAATATGGCATATTCCATGCCTAATATAACCAATTTAACAAGCCATATCCATTCACAAACATAAATTACTAATATACCCTTATAATTCATAAACAAATGTAAGCATAAACATAATCAATTAAATAGCCATAAATAATGAACACATCGATTTTTGAGGAAACCTCACCATAGAAACATTATAAGGCTTAACTTAAAAATCACATTTTGTTTTCAATTCATGGTGCTTTGTCAACATTCTTGAATAGAATGAGTTTGCTCTCAGCAAATAACACACAACTTTGACTGTGCATTGCTTAAATTATGTGGACATTTTGTGTTCCGTGACTTGTAATATTTGGGCATATCTCGTAGAAATATACAAATTTTACTTAGGCTAACATTTGGGTCTCTATTAGTAAATTCTATATTTGTAAAAGTATTTAGATTGACCTTCATTTGAACATATTGTACACCATAGGCCACTTCATTAAAGGGTCAAGTTTGTAAGTCATTTTTGAAGCATCTCAATATTTTATTCAACTTTTCTATCAAATGATGATGGGATAGACCAATATTCATATGATTCCATATGTTATTCTTTCTTTAGGGCATCTTGGAAAGCTTTTATTTCATGTATTCAAAGAGTAACCTTTATAATTTATAGAAGACTTGCTCTGAACCATTCTATGAGCAAGTCCTCAGTGATTATATATGGACTATTGCTAAGAAGATATATAAAACTCTTGGTGTATTCCAACACAAGTTCACAATGCAACTAATTAGTGTCTTTTATTTTTTGTGCTATTAGATGTTTGGCATATTGAGTTTTAAGGAATGATAAAAAAAATGTCTTTCACTTCCATTTTTGTTTTTGTTTAATTCTCCTTAAAATTCATAAATCATGTTAACATTATTTTCTTTAATGCTCCAACACACTTGCAATTTTCTTTGCTTTGTGTGTGGTATATCCATCACAACCCAATTTTTCTCACATATCAACCATTTATTTTTAATATCTTCATCACCCTCGTAGAGGGTTAGATGGTGGTGCAAAATTTGTTTAAGAGGGTGGGTTGTTTTACTATATTGTAGTAGGTGGAGATAGTTATAGGACAGACAATGGTTTCTTAGTGTTTAATTGATCAACTTTGGTTGATTTTACTAGAACGTTTATTTCATCAATCAAACAATTTTGATCTTTATGTATGTAAAATGTCTTGTTTGTGGTTGCATCACTTCCTTGCAATGTATGAAAAATATTGAGGTGTCCTCCTCAAATAGTAAATCATATAAGGGGTACAGTTCTAATATATTTTATGTGGAGTAGTATGTTATTATTTCCTTCAATATTTAACAATTTCACTTTTTCTGGGTATTCCAAGGAAAAACATATCTCTCACATTCACATGGTTGTTTAGTTGATGCCACTATGAATATTCTCCAGAACATACTTGTAAATGTTCCCAAAAGAATTCTTGAACACGAGGAATTAATGAACATAAACGACTTGTTACATAAGGATTTGGATGATTACATATCATATGTCCTAACTCTCAACCTCTATGCTTTCAACATTGTCTACCAATCAAAGGGTGACAATGCCTACCTCTACAAACTTTATATCTTCATTCAACTTAGGAACCTTCAAGGATTATTCCCGTGTAACATCTATATAATCATCAAACTGACTTAGCACTCCAATGACTTGCCACTTTTGAGGATTTTTTCTTTGGGATTGATGATGGTTTGCAACATCATGCATCACTATCCTTTTCTTTTGGCTTTTGTCCCTTCCCACTTTTTGAATATCAATCATTGTCTTGTACGATTGCATTCTTTTGAGTATCCTTTCTTTTTTTCTTCATTCAGTGCATATTATCACTCTCTTGTAGTTTAATTCCTCATTTTACTCAGCATAATGACTCTTCAATGTGTATCAACTAAGATTAATCCATTTTAGGCATTCTCACAAATTTTCACCCCCCACCACAAAGCCAAAATTACTTTTACTAGTTGAGAAAGGTACCACAATTAGCCATTCATTTGTATAATTATTCCTAAGCTTCTTGAGAAAATTTTCAATTAGCATTAAAAAAATATTCCCACATAGATTGTCATTTTTTCTATTAGGTACTAGTTAGTATTGCTAGCGAATATTACGGTTCAACAATGTTCCAAATGCCTTGGCCAATCAAGAATTTGTGAATTAAAGTAGGTACTATGTAGAGGAGCTAGTCATACAATTTTTCATAAAATATTTTTTAACATCATCGAGGGATGCCTTTATTCTATTGCTTGCTCCTCACAAAATTCATCTACAATTTTTTTGACCCACTCATCTAAGTTTGTTTGACCACTATTAATTAATTTAGAGATAATTCATTAATCTTAATTAAGATTAATCATGTGAACCACATTCTATAAATTTCTTTAAGAATGGATTTAAGGATTTTTTTCATTTGTTTTTGTGAAATTTTTTTCTCTCACCTATGCAAGTGAGACATAGTTTCATCTAGGATCATTTTTGAAATAAGTTTAGAATTTTCTTTATCACCACTCTCAAATATAATAATATAATATTATTATCATATATTATAACATCATAATGTATATTTATATTTTATATATATAATAATATATATATTATATATAACATAAAAATTATTATATATTATTAATAGGTTATATATTAGAGAATTAATATTTGAATAATAAAAAAGGTTGGATTCACAAAGTGAGTAGGGCAAAATCGAAAATGGCAGGTTCATAGAGCGAGCATGGCATAATGCCATTCGACAAGATGACATGAGGGAATTCAAGCAAGCCATGAGGGCATTCGAGTAGTGGGCATGGAAGAATTAAAGTAGGGCAGAGTGAGCAGGGCATAAGGTCATTCGACAAGGTGGCATGAGGGCATTAGATAAGGGAACAAGGGAATTTGAGTAGTGGTCAAGAGGGAATTCGAGCAGGGCACAAGGGAAATCAAGTAAGTGTGAGAAGACAGATCAACATTTGTAACCCCCCCTCTCACATTTACTCAATTTCACCATCCTGCCAGGGTAAACATGAGATGAAGAGATACTATGACATGACCCAACCTCCTAGGTCCCATTAAGGATGTGGGGCTGACTACTAATGATAAACTGACCTTTCACAACATCCTACATGGGCTACAGGACACTCAGGGGCTAAGACACCATCCTAAGTGGCTAAGATCTAAGCCAGGCCCCTCATTCTCTATCCTGGGCTCTCAACTGTACCCACATCAAGGCATCCATGTGGTTGGAATCTCCCAACTGCATGCACAAGCCTACATCCATGCGGTTGCAACCCAAAATTTCTAGTCAGGAGCATGCAGTAGTGGATTTTGAGCCTAAATTCCAGGTCAGCCTCCAGGCCACTGCCCAGAACTTGTTGTAACTTCTCAGATGCATAAATGACATGACAAAAAAGCTAAACATTCAAGCTTGAGTCAAAGACTTGACATAACTACGCCTAACCATGACAGTAATTTTGTCAAATATATTGAGAACACGTAATCTACAAGTCATGAATAGATATCTGAACATAGGGGTCAAATACTTTTCTAATAATTATCAATAAGGTATAATTACCTCTAATAATAATTGTAATAACACTTATTAGCTAATGCATTTATTAACCATTCATTAACAAATCAAACATATAGAGAGCCATAACTAGAACCTGCTATGAAACTGTAGTTATAACCAACATATAACCAAAATAATAACCATGATAGAACAACCATAAGATACACATAATAAAAAGTACAATTACTCATAAAATATAAGAGGAATAGAGCTCTTATTAACATATGCAAAAACCAACCAAGTCATGGACCTCCATGTAGCACATGACCATATATTGCGCTGAACCAAATATTTCTTTCAGCCAATCACCCCATGCCATATTCCAGGTATGAATGTGGGACTCAAGATAAAAAAAAAACCAGCGATTTCCATAGATTGAATCACCTCCACCCTTAATCTTTATTGTAATCTTGCCAAAACTGTTAAAGGGATCACTAGGCCCAAAACAAGAACATAAACAACCAAACTTACCATAATCCTGCCAAAACCAGTGAAGAGATTAATAGGCCCCAAAAAAGCATATAAACAACTAGGATTTACCACAATCCTGCCAAAACTAATAAAGGGATCACTGGGCCCAAAACTAGCTTGGATGCCTCAGAATTGCTTCACCAATACCTTGAGGAATTTCCCCATCTCCACCCTAAGGATTTGTTGCAACATTGCCAAAATTGGTAAGGGATTCTTATGCCCTTGGGAATTTTCTTGATACCACCTCACCCGGCTCTAAAACCATGCAACAATCCAAAGCTTAACCAAATGAAAGAACCCATCACACCATGGCTATACAGAAATGGAAAGGCAAGGCTGAAACCACCATCACACCTAGAAAAACCCATGCCAATGACAACAAGAGAAGAAAATACACACATGTATGTACCATGCATTCAAAAACTAGCTAGGAAATCACACATGCAACTTGTTACCTGCAAGTATTCCTGCTGAAGTTGCTTGATCCAAATTTTCCTTACTTGTCCCTTGCTTTCCTTTGCCTTCTATCCTTCATTTGCTTTACTTTTATTTATTTTCCTTCCTTTTCTTTCTTTCCTCAATGCTAAAGTGCTCCAAGAATTCTCTAAGTGTGAAATATTATGAGAGAATAGCGAGAGTTCTAGGATAATGCTGATAAAAGGTTGCAAAATGATTCTTAGAAGCTTTTTTTTTATAATTAAGGCCTCTATTTTCTTCATTTTCCTCTCTCTTTCCTTCAATTTCCTTCTCATGCAAATTTGTGACCTTGCATCTCCTTTTTCTAATTTCCTTTATTTTCATAAATAAAATACCGATTAATGCTTCTTTCCATTTCCAAAGGATTTTCCAAATTTCTTAGCCATAATAAACCAAATAAACACCCACTATGATGTTTTTCTCGACATTCATCTTGGAACACATGTCCCATGAATTTGGTCTTATTTTTGCCTTTATTAACTTATTACATGAAATTTTAACTCGGGGCTATTACAGTCCCCTCCCCTTTAGTGAAACATTATCCTCAATGTTCTATGACAACTATGGCCAACAAGACTGATGGAAACCAAAACATACTACCCATGGAGCTTTATAACTTAGCTCGATACAATATTTACAATGAACAACCTACTAAAAGGAAAAAACCACATGACAACCATACTGCTTATTGGAGCTTCTAACACAACTCATTATGGTATTTACAATTACAACACTATATATATACCAAAACTCCTTTGACTCAACCAACAAATAATGAAGAATACATATCCCACATTTGATCAATCATCTCCCATGTAGATTCATTGGGCCCAAAGTGATTCCATTTCATCCTAACTTGCTTTATTGCTCAATTATGGAGCTGAACTGTTTTCGTTACAATATGCATTGAGGCTCCAGCTAGAATTCTCCTTCTGGATCCACTTGCAATACAAACCAATAAATCACATGATCATCATACTTTACATACTTCTTAAGAAATGAAACATGTAAAAAATAATGGAATTTCATTGTAGGAGGTAGTGCAAGTCTATAGGCCACTGTTCCAATCCTCTTAAGGATCTCAAAAGGCCCACAATACTAAGGTGCCAACTTGGCACATGATCCAATCCTCATGGAGCTCCTCTTGGGATTGATGCACAAGTACACATGCTCCCCAACCTGAAACTCCTTAAAATGCCTTGTGTTGATCTACATAACTCTTCTGTATATCATGTGCTTCCTTTAGATTCTTCTTGATAACCTACATTTACTGTTCCATATTTGCCAACATGTTCAGTCCTATTAGTACCCTATTCACTGGATCACTCTAGCTAATAGGAGTATTACAACTCCACCACCAATAAATTGCCTCAAAAAGACTCAATCCTTAGTGACTCTTGATACCCATTGTTGTAATCAAAATAAATCAGTGGAAGTTACTCCTCCCACCTCTTTTGTTGGTGCATAACATACACTATAAACATGTCCTATAGAATCTTGCTGGCCCTCTCTATCCATCCATCTGCTTGCAGTTGATAAGATGTACTGGAAGTCAACTTTGTACCCAAACTTGCAAATAACTCCTTCCAAAACCTGGAAGTGAACTTAGCATCTATGTTTGACACAATATTCCTAGGAATACCATGCAATCTCACTATCACCCTGATGAAGACCCGAGCTACCTCACTAAATGAATAAGTAGACTTAACCGCTATGAAGTGAGCTACCTTATTCAACCTGTTAACCACGACCATGATGGAATCATGCTGCCTAGATGTTATCAACAAACCTTTAATGAAATCTATGGAAATTACCTCCCATTTCCATTATGGAATCATAATCAGATGTATTAAACCACTTGAATGCTTGCACTTTTCCTTTACCTACTAAAAATCCAAACACCTTGTAATGACTCAGCTATCTCTTTCATCATATTCAACCAATAGTAAAATTTCTTCACAAGTGTTAATTTCTTTTGATATCCTGGGTGTTTTGAATACGACTTAACATGAAATTCCCTCAAGATAAGCTTCTTGAGCTCGATTTTGTGTGATACATATATTATGTCTCTAAATTTGACCAAACATCTACTGTGACATGATAATCCATAACCTGATCATCTGTACCCTGCTACTGTGACTTGTGCTTAAGCTCCCTGTACCCATCATCCTGTTCTCCTTCCTGTAAGATCTGCTCCTATAAATATTTTCCATATGAAATCATAGTGATCCGTATTAGATCATCATATTGTTTTTCATCTCTCTCAATGCATTTGGAGTGGAAAAAGTGGAGGAATCAGCTCACGGGATTGTTTTTATCGGCGAGACCCAGTTTGGCAAAATGTGGTCTAGAACCTTCCAGGAACATTTTGAGGCATCAAACAAAATTTTTTGGTGGAAAAAATTTGCTAAATTTAGCACCATTTCATGTTATTCCATACATAAATATCTTTCCAACGATGCAAAAAGCACGTTAATCAGAGTTTGTATGCAAAAGTTATGCCACCCAGAAGTTGACCTTCTTGTTTTTACACCTATACTTTGGGAGGATGCCACATTAGCCCTTATTATTTATGGAAAATGCGCTAGCCAAATGTTTTTGATGTAAAATACTCTAGAACATTCTATATTTTAATTCTAGTTAAGAGTTGATGTAGCCAAAATTAACCATTAGTAAGCTATCAAGTTGTGTCATAACCGAACCTGCTATGAGGAAGAGACATTCCATTATTTTGAGAGGATTTTGTTCATAAGTAAGAAAAGATAGCCAGGAGAGATCGGAGGTAGAGAACATAGAGAGGATTTATGCATTGTATCAACCCATGGGCCACATGCATTATTTCTTTGTACTTGCAGGCATATTTCTAGATAGAGAAAGAGAGTGAAGTGACCTCACCTTCCAGCTAAGTTTTCTCCCAAAAGGTTTTCCCAGAGAACATATCTTATGTCTTATGTGTGTGTAAGCTTAGTTAATCGTTCTCTAATTTGTTGTGTTATTTCCATTTGCATGCATGCACTAATTAAAATTGTGAATCTCATATTTTTAATATAATATTATCAATTTGGTTATGACAAATTGTCCAGTGGAATATCCACATCAATTTACAGATCACATAGCTGCTATGTGATTCACCTGCACTCTTATGCTAAGAGAATCTACAATCCTATTCTCTTTTCCCTTAATGTACCTGATCTTGAAGTCAAACTCATTGAGCGTATAAAACCACTTAGCTTGCCTAAAAGTTATATTAGGTTAGTCAAACAAGTATCTCAACCCACTGTGATCACTTGTCAAGATGATTTTTCTGCTAAGAAGATAGTTCCTCCGTGTCTTCAAAACATGGATTATTTCTACCAACTCAAGATCATGCATCACATATTTTTTCTTGTTCTCATTCATTTTACTCTACTAGTAGCATACTACCTGTCCCTCCTGCATCAGGAATCCACCAAGTCCTCTCTTGCAAGCATATATACATAACACAAACTCTTTACCTGGATATGCAATATTTAGAATTGGAGCATTTGTCAGCAACTACTTCTACTGCTTAAAACTATATGCACATTCCTCTATCCATTCAAATTTATTTCCCTTCCTCTGTAATGATGTAATAGTATATACAATCCATGATAATTTCTTGATGAACCTCATGCAGTAATTTGCTAACCCCATGAATGATCTGACCTCATTCACATTTCTAGGAGTTTCACGTTCCATGATAGCTCTGATCTTTTCCGGATCCACTACTATGCCTTCCTTGGAAAACACATGCCCCAAGTAATGTACCTCGATATGAAATAAGCTACATTTACTAAGCTTGGCATACAACTGATACTCTCTCAATAACCTTAACACTATTGCTAAGTGTTCAACATGGTCTTCCTCATTCTTAGAATATATCAATATAGCATCAATGAATAGAAGACAAACTTGTGTAGATAAGGATACAACACACTATTCATCAAACACATGAAAGTAGCTAGAGAATTAGTCAAAGCAAAAGGAACTACAACAAACTCATAAATCCCATACCCGGTCTGAAAAGAAGTCTTTTAGATGTCATCTTCTTTGATGTGTATCTGATGATATCTCGATCTCAAATTAATCTTCGAGAACACTGCTGCTCCCTTCAATTGATCAAACAAGTAATGAATCCTCGGTAAAGGGTACTTGTTCTTAATCGTCGCCTTGTTCAACTCCCTATATTCAATACACAACCTGAGAGTACCATCCTTCTTCTTCACAAACAACATTGGTGCACCCCAAGGCGACACAATTGGCTTAATGTATCCCTTATCAAGGATTTCCTTGAACTGCAACTTCAATTCCACTAACTCAGGAGTGCTCATCATGTAAGGTGCCTTTGATGATGGTGCTACTCTTGGTACCAATTCAATAGAAAATTCCACTTCCCTGTGAGGCAACAACTCTGAAATCTCTACTAGAAATACATCCTGAAATTGCTCAAAACTGGATATCTCTTCAAGACTTTTGCATCCTTAAATTTATCATAATAAAAATGCACTACAAATAACACACACCCTTTCCTACAACTTTTCTTTTCGTGCATAGCTATAAGAATTCTCACTGATGTAGACTTCTTATTACCCTACAAGATTTTATGTTCTCCATTGTCATCCAAACACTCAATAGAATTTTTATAACAATCCAACTTAGTGCTATGAAGGTACAACCAATCCATACCCAAAATCATATTGTATGATCCCAATGGAAGTACATTCAGATGTGTTGATGTATGCATACCATTCATCTCAAACGCATAAGCTCTTACTTAATGACGAACTCTTTCCTTAGTACCTATAGCCATTTGCACCAACCAAGACTCTGCATGCACTTCTTTTATCAAACCACACTTATCCACCTGGTTAGGGTTAACATACCTATAATCAGATCCAAGGTCAATAAAAATAGAAACAACTAGATCAAAGAGCTTACCTTCCATCTTAATTATGGATGCCTAGTGATCTATCGACCTATTATCCAATGCTACATAGATTTGAGGAATACTTTGTCCAATATCCCCAACTGTCAGTGCCTCCTAAGCACTATAGATATGAGGCCTACCACCATGATATGAAACATAATCCTTCTTGAGATGCTTCTTGCCACATATTCAACACTGCAATTTTTTCCTACCATCACCTCTATTCTGTTGCTCTTCAGGCTGAGATCCATGTCCCTTCTCAACTGCATTAAACTTCTTGTAAGGAAAAAATTTCTCTTTCTCACCTACATCCTAAGGTATTGTTCACTTGGGTGGAAATTTATCTTTAGTCTTGTCATTCCCTTTCCAACCTTTCTTAGACTTCGTTTTACACTCTTATTGCTCATAACAATGCTTCGATTTTCCAATAACTTCTTCTTGTGACCGAGTCTCATTATACTCAATGCAATCCTTAAATTCTAATGAAACTTCACTGACAAATATCTGAACTTTAATTTTCTCATCCTTAAGATATGAAAAATACCTCAAAAACTCTAGGAACTTTGTTGTGTAATCCTAATCTATCATTGATCCCATATTTAGCTCATAGAACTCCTTGGCCTTTCCATCGTAGTACCTCTTTGAAAAGTATTTATTCTTGAAGAGTCTGTTGAATTCATGCCAACACAACTCCTTTGTCCTGATGTTTCTGTCCTGCTTCACAATTTCTGACCAAATGTTTGCTTTCCCTTTGAGGATGAAAATAACTATCCTAGCCTTCATGTTCTTTGTATAATCACGCAACTCAAAGAAATTCTTCATCCCAGGTAATCATGCCTCTACATCTTCTTAATTCAACTCTCCATCGAATGTAGGTGGCTTGGATTTCTTGAAATCATATGAAAAATATCCCCTATCACTCTTGTAAGGATGATTGTGATGCTGACCATGATACATGTATGGACTAGAACTAGAGTAAAACCCATTTCCACTGCCTCTCCTATTAGGTGTATCCAAGAACCTACCATCTCTGACAATGTCATCACTATCCTACCTATGACCACCATAAGACCTACTACCATATGCCCCATTATTCCCATCCTCCTGTCCATTCTTGATTTGTAGTTGTCTATGTCTTTGCAAGCTTAACAAACTACAAAGGATAACTGCATTGACTTTTGCTTGTTTCTCATGTGCCTTGGCATGTCTTTCTTGTGACTGAATGATCCTATCATTATCTTCTTTTCAACTTCTTGTCTCTACCTTTAGAATTCTCAAGGTGTCTACTCTGTTAGGAGAGTACCCATCTCTTGGCTTCTCATCTAATCTATAAGGAGAGTCTCGTGAACTGTAATACACCATTTTTCTAGTCATATTTGATCATCTTCTTCCTGCAAACATACCATGTGAGATAAAACAAATTCAAACATAATCAACATACCTAAGTGAAGTTTAGGGGAGGGCATCTCGTCTACAAATTAAATCTAGATTAACATGATACATGTATATATATACATAATAATGTCAATATACCGACATCATGCATGATAATACCAACTAGATACCATGATCTCATGCACGAAAATCATAGCCATGACAATGCATGCGTAAAAAACATATAGACACTGACATGCATGTACGATAAACACGTTCTACCCATTCAGTCCAAGTATTGAACCATGCTCTGATACCAATTTGTAACCCCCTCCCACATTTACCCAATTTTACTGGCCTACTAGGGTAAACGTGAGACAAATATCTACTATGGCATGAGCTGACCTCCTATGTCCCATTAAGGAAGTGGGGTCGATTACTAACAACAAAATGACCTTTCAAAACATCCTACAAGGGCTACAGGACACTCAAGGGATGAGAAACCATCCTAGGTGGCCAAACCCTAATTTGGATCCCTCCTTCTCTACCTTAGACCCTCAAACACACCCACAATAAGACCTCCATATAGTTGAAAGCCTCCAACCATATGCACAAGCCTACATCCATGCAATTGCAACCCAAACTTTCCAGTTAGGAGCATGCGGTCCCAAATTCTAGGTCAACCTCTAGGCCACTACCCAAAACTTCTTGTAACTTCTTAGATGCATAAATGACATGAAAAAAAAACTAAATATTCAAACTTGAGTCGAAGACTTGACCTAACTAGGCGTAACCATGACAACCATTTTGTCAAACATATTGAGAACATGTTTCTACATGTCATGAATGCATATCTGAACACAGGGGTTAGATACTTATTTAAGAATCATCAAGAAGGTCTAATTACCTCTTATAATAGCTGCAATAACATTTATAATCTAATGCATTCATTAACCATTCAGGAACAAATCAAACATATCAATAGACATAACTAGAACCTCTTATGAAGCCATGCTTATAACCAACTAACTAGAATAATAACCATGATACAACAATTATGAAAGCCACAAAATAACAAGTACAATTACTAATAACATACAATAGGAATAGAGATATTATTAACATATGCAAATTCCAACCAAGTCAATGACTTCCACATACTACCTGCCCATAAATTGAGCTGAACCAAATATTTATTTCAGCCAATCACCCCTGTTCCATATTCAAAACATGAATATGGGACTCAAGACAAAAAAAACTAGGGCTTCCCAAAGAGTAAACCACCTCCACCCTCAGGATTTACTATAATCCTGCCAAAGCTGGTTAAGGGAGCACTAGTCCCAAGAAAATAACATAAACAACCAGGATTTACTGTAATCCTGCCAAAACCAGTCAAGGGACTACTAGGCCCAATAAAAGCACATAAAAAACCAAGATTTACCACATTCTAGCCAAAACTAGTCAAGGGATCACTAAGACCAAAAAAACCTTGGATGCCTCAAAATTTCTTCACTAATACCTTAACGAACTTTCCCGTATACACCCTCAGGATGTACTGCAATCCTACCAAAACTGGTCAAGGGATTCTCAGGCCCTTGGTAATTCTCTTGAGACCATCTCAATTAATTTGAAAACAATCCAAAAATCCAAATCTCAACCAAATGAAATAACCCTATTACACCATATGTTAATTTGGTAGCTCAATGAAAAATTCCAAGCATGGGAATAGATTTCTCTTTTTGAGAGGACAAATTTTGACTATTCAAGCACTCAATTTGGACAAGGGAAAGTGTACTTTTGAATTAAAAGCCCGCATGTGCATATTTGATCAGGTCGACCCTAAAGAAAATTGGTCTCCCTTGGAAGGCTATAAATACAAGTGACCTCAACCTCATTTGGACATCATCATGAGACATTATTCTATTCTCTTCCTTGGTTTGGCTCACATAGGTTTGAGGCAAGTTCATGTAAATTGGTTGGCACGGGTTTGAAATTATAGGGTTTGAAGCTTGTAAGTGTTTCTAGGGTTTTGGGTCACAGTCACATGCTTGTCAAAGGAAATTTTCAACTATAGTCACTAGATTTTAGGCTTAAGGTAGTGACTAGAAGCTCTCAATTGCATGCATGTCTCTTCCTCCATGTGAATGGAATCTAAATTTTAATTTTTTAGCTAACCGATGTTTTCACCAGTTGACCGCAAATAATGGAAATTGATTACAGGCTCACGAATCAAGGCTTTGATTATTGGCATGGTTGGGTTCATCTCATGGATATTGTTTAGTTTATTTTTGTTAGATAGGTTTATGGTTGAATATATGGATCATTTTACTCTCTCTTTGTTGAATCATTCAATGACAATCTAATAAGAAGAAGAATTTTAAAGGGTTTTCCCCATAGTGGGGTTTTCATAGCCTCTGACCAATCCTAATGTCTATGTGTGGATGCTTTTCTTCTATTGTTCCTTTATGTTCTGATGCATTGATGATGATATTGTTCTCTTGACATATTTCTGTATGTTGCTGAATAATGATGTAAAAATGAAAAATTATATGATTCCATGGGGTGAATTTAAATATGGAAATAATCAAATGCAATTATCAAAACAAAGAATAATATAACCCTAAGAAAAATTAACATGGTATCAGAACTAGGCTGAAGAAAAGTCATTGAAGATCATTGCTATGGAGACAACTTTGATGGAAGAAAAATAAGATGATATCTAAAAGAATACTAGGGTTTGAAGGAAATCCTAGGAAATTTTTGTATTAGGGTTTGATAGATATTATGAGGTTAGGGTTTGAGAGAAACCCTGGTTTATGGAAATGACTTGAGATATGAAATCTAGAAATCATAGCATGATCAGTGTGAATATCTTCTAGCACTTATGACAAATTTGATGTAGCCCCTAGATGGGATAGTCTCAATTCAGCCTTGGTTATTGATGAAGTTGATGAATATATATTGAAGGCAACACATGTTATATAAACAATGCATAGTCACGACTACAGAAGGTTGGTTGAACAGGGAGATGATCTCCTCTCATTAAAAGATAAGTACCTTTCAATTTATGTTACTTCTTTATCTCTTTACTTTTGTGTATATTTATTGATTTGATCATTGATTATTCTTCCTGCATGTATATTTGAGTATTTCATACTTCTAATATCTTGATGAGATGTGATAAGTGGATCCTTCTTGAGGATCATATGGGATTGAGGAAAATATGGCTAGTGCAAAAAGATAAGAGCTATAGTTTCCCATGAAAAATAAGTTGACAAAGTTCTTCCACTGCCAATGTAAAATAATAAGGTGCACATGTATCTGAATACTACAAGGTATGTATGATGCATTGTTTTAATATTATATTTCAATTGAAATGTTGGATGGAAAGATAATTCGTATTGTATGGTGAGGATATCACTTCACAAATGGTTCATGCATGCATATGAAAGTATGTTTGATTCGCGGTAATTATGATGAGATGGTGCACTTGGTAATGGAAAAGTATCTTACATTCTAGTCATGGTAGAGATACATTGATTTTTGATATATTGGTATACTTTATATTTGGCATGCATCTTTCATTATAGAAATGATGTATTTCATATACAAGGCTACCTCATTGATTCTTATATATGGTAGCTTGATATTATTGATAATCCTTGTGATAAGCATGTCTACCTTGATGATATAAGTGTAATAATAAGATTCATATTCGAGATATTCTTGTTGACCTTGGTTAGAACAATGTAAACTTTGAAACGGGAACTGATACGGTTACCCGTTTCATAGAGATAGCAAAAAAATGACCTGATTTTGAAAAGGGGTGATGCAGAACATACATATCTTTTTTAGAGCATAGTTTTTGGAACCTTAATTTTTTTCATGTACATTACGTTTTAGAATGGCAGTGATTTTCATGTTGATTTAAAAAAGTGAGTATTCTGCATCACACCCTTTTTTAAAAGACCTATTTTTTGACTTTAAATTTTCTAGTGTATGAAATGTAAATAATTATTTTCTAAATTTGATAGTTTTTGAAGTGGTCATTTTCTTCATATTTTCTTGTTTCTATTTTAATTTCAATTTTTTTTGCAGTGGGGTTTTTATTATTGTGCATTTTTAAATTAGAAAGTCGATAGTTTGAATTTTAGATAATCTACATATTTATACATCCTTAATTAATTTTCAATCACATGAACATAATGTTTCTAAAAAACAATATTTTTTAACAATGGACATAAAAATAACCATTTTTAACATAAATATAACAAAAAACCTACACGTTTTGATAATTTTTTGCTATAATTGACATGTCAAATCACAATTTTTATACAAAAATTTTAACTAAAAATGGTTAAATAATAGTTTTTTTTATGAATTTCATGTCAAAAAAATAATAATAATCACTTTTTTTTCAAGAAATAATAATTAACTTTAAAATCAATGTGAAAATCACAAATTACAAATATTGGACACATAACAACTTTAATTGATTGATTATTCTTTTCATAAAATGTCAGAGTCAAAACATTGCAAAAGTTAATTTCCAGGTATAACTTAAATTTAATCAACAATGTCATGTAATCCAAACTCTTCGTCCTCTAGAGTTTCATCATTGTCTTCTTCCACAATATTTTCTACTTTCATTTGCTCATTTTCCTCTTCTAATGGGTCTTTGATGTCTGTGAATCTCCCAATGTATGTCTTTCCAAACATTCCATGTAATGGTGGTTGGGGTTCCTTTGCCTTTTTTGGCACACGTGATTCACTAAAGTCCCCTTTCTTCAACCCAATTTCTTGCATTGCATCTGGAAGAAATTGAAGAGCATTAATTCTTTGCTGAATGAAATTGCATTGTAATGGATATTTCTTAATTGCAATGAAATTTCTTCCTTTTTGAAGGCAGCATGCTACTGTTGTACATAATTATCAAGCACAAAAAAAATAATGAAGTAAATTAGTACAATGACATATTAATTAAAAAAAGAACACATTGAAATTCAATTCCATATAAAAAAACCTACCTGAGCCAGAAAATAAATCCAGAACCCAATCTCCTTCATTTGAACATATGTCTATAAGATAGTTAATCAATAATTGTGGTTTTTGGTAAATGTTAACTATCTCTCTTTTTGTTTTTTTGTCTTCATATGTTAGTTTTCTCACAAAAACATCATAAGTCAGTATTTGGCTATGACTCTTTCCATCCACCTGATTAAAAGTCATAGACATATGGCTATCATCTTTTGCCCAACTATCAATATGAATGAACTCAATCATTTATAAATTGTTGATCTTCATTGTTAAGAAGATTTGACTTTTGCCTGTAACATGAAATAGTAAAAGTCTAGTTAACTTGTACATAAATGAATTTTTCAACATTAATCAAATATATCTTTTAAATGTCTTATCATGTTAGCTGCATCCTTGAATTTGTTTTCCCCTTGAAACTTGACAATATCATTGCCAATTGTGTGTCTGAATGAAATGTCACAAATCTCCATAATGGTGATGACGTGACTTCTACAAATCCCATAACCACTTTACTAAGAGCTTGATAAGTATAAGGGTCACTATCATAGTCAATGTTTGGAATATTGAAACCATGGGGAATATCTGCAATAACTAGAGCATAATCCCTTTTTGGTACGAGTTTAGCAATGTCTTCACAGTCGCCTTGTATTACTTGATATTGAATAGTGTCTAGCCCATTCCAAATGAAATGATTAAGAGTTGGATCAAGTTCAACATTCTTAATACGTTGCTTCCTCAGTTTTTCGATCTTTATTTTTCAATAAAAGTCTTGAAACTGTCTAGTGCTCCATTATCTTCCTTCCTCATCTTTTATCAAATAAACAAACATATGTGTAAGTTTTAAATTAAAAATAGTACACAGATGAATAAAACTGAATGTATAAATCAAGATACTTTTTTAAATGCAAGATAAAAATATTTTAATGTTGATGTAGAACTTGAATCTGGATAGTTGCGTACAACATCATCCCAACTATCTTCATTCAACAATCTAACCATTTGTTCTTGAATTTTCATGTAAACTTTGTGACTGTATAGATAAAGTAAGAAAAAGTTAATATAATGATATGTATAACAAATACTACCAAGAACAACATGTTTTATTTAAAAGATAACTATAATCTA
>APFE031454850.1:28414-43218 GCA_000404065.3 Pinus taeda
ATCTATAATTGGACAACACTTGTCATGAAAACAAAAATCAGATTGTTTTTGGATATCTAAACATGCTTGTTGAATTGAAAATTTTTCAGAAGGTAAAGGTTGTTTCCTTCTTGTTGGGCACACTCATGACCATATTGATTAGACGTTCAGGTGCTTTTTCAATCACATTGAGGAGGAAGGATGTTGGGAGCTTGCCATCATTATTGAATGTATTAAGAAATCATACATGCCAGAGCTACTTTTGATGTGTTGGAAGAAATTGTTGACATGTGAAGGTTTATTCTGGGATCATATGGTGAGGGGAAATGCATTGAACAACTTAATGAAATTAGCTTCCAACATCAATTTCGTATCAAAAAAACTGATGGGAAAACACTGATATGGGGCAAGAAGTTTTCAACTACTACAGAATGGGCACCGTCATCAGGTTTGCAATTTTTTAAGTTCATTCCAGATCATCCAATATTTGCATCAAAAATATTGTTATTACGATCAGTTGGTGAAGTTCAGAATGCACACAGACAGAATAGAGATATAAATTATTTTGATTGCCTGGAAGAAATTAAAAAATGTATTAGATATACATATGAGTACTTTGACATTGTTGATTCAGTTTGGTGGGAGTCATTTTTCAATAATCAAAGTGATATCATTTCAACAACAACAAATGAAGATATACCTTTGAAAAATCCATTTATTTGGCCACAATATGTGTTGAATGAACATGAGGAAGTAAACATTGTTGAACAACAACAAAGTCAAGGTATTATTAATTCTTCACAGGCAACGGAAAGAGAGATGTCTATTGGTTCTAGAAGATCTCGTGTGCAATGTGAAGCCATGGAAGACCTTTATAGGGGTTTAGTACAGGATATTCAGGAGGGTTGCATGATTGCAATGCTAGCAGATGGAGATCACAATGGCTATCCATTTTGGATTGCTAAAGTTATAAAGGTCTTTATGGAAAATGAGGATGTTACAGGTGTTGAAGTACATTGGTATGCCACAAATACACACCCATTCAATGGTTTTTATAAGCCAGAGATGGTAGTTGACAAAAAAAATGATGAAAAAAGAAAAATAAAGGGTACAAATATAAATCGCTGCCGCACAGACATATTACAATTGGAGGATGATGACATACTTGTTTATGACTTCAATTTAACAAAGAGAGGAACTCTTTGCTTCAAGACAATAGAGATTCTAAAAAGGTTGTTACCAGAACGAACAATGTTGACATGGGAGTCTGCTAAAATCAGTCGTAGATCTAGAAGAATTTTGAGACCTGAAATGTTGGGCATGCATGTGGACTCAGATGGGGCACTAGTTGATGAAATAGAAGAATATGGAACATCTTTGTCAGCATCCAATCACTCATCTGAAGATGTGAATTCTGATGGTGTGCAAGAAAATATGAGTGATTTTGAATAATTGTTTAAGACAGTTTATATAATTGATGTATGCATCATATCTTCAAATAAAATTAATGTTTTCCATATGGTGTTAAATGAGAAGTTATGAGGCATTTTTATGTTGTTGGATTATATGTCTTAATTATGATAAATTTTTTTGTTTAAAACATCTACAATGAAATGTTAAATTAGAGATATAATTTATGTTTTATTTAGTATACAAATAATGACTTTTGAATTCATTTAGAGATGTAATTTGTTCATAATGTCATGGTTTTTTAATTTTATTGCTGAAAAAATTTCAATTTCTTTTGTATCTAGCATGTTATGGTTGAAAACATGTTAAGTTTATACTTAGGAAAGAAAAATGATATTCTACCAAAAACATTAATGTGTTTTTTCCTCATAAACAACTTTGTTTGAGACATAAAAATTTGGTTTTATTAGCATTTTTTAAAAATTTTGAAAATTGACCCTAAAAACAAAATCATTGTTCCAGTATCATCACTTTCATTTTGAAGCTATATTTTGCACGAAAATTTCATAGTAAATTTCGTAGTCACTGCCATTTTTAAAACATGTTCAAAATTGATGCCTAAAAAATAAAAAACATCATTCCAGTATACACACTTTTCATTTTTAGCACTGTTTTTGATGTTTTTTTGGGGTTTTTTGGCCAGAGTTCTCGTTTTGAGTTTATAGTTCTCGTTTCAAAGTTTAAGGTGTTTTAGCTTGGTAATTATGAAATGTGGTAAAATTGGATGTCCTAACTTGAGGGTTAATAATAAAGAAGTGATGAAGTGATCATAATCCTTGAAGTATGATAATACACTAGTAAGCTTCCCTAATCATATGACTATAACCCTTGACGAAAGTTTGATGTGATGATGAAGTTCTAATGCTGACATGCTATGACCGTGATGGATATATGTTTTAGAATTTGATATAGCTATATCTTATGATCTAACAATTTTTGATACATGACAATATTATAGACAGGTTGATGAAATGAATAATAATGGCTAAAGGGGCTTCTCAGTCAGAGAGAGAATCTCTCCATAATATCCATACACCTATTATAATTTGCATTAGATGTATAAAAGTGTCTTTATTGTTGAATTAAGGTTTTTGACTAAATATCTGATGTTGATACTTTGCAACAAGTTTTGGTATGAGAAGAGAGGGTTTCTATTAGTTTAAACCCCAACCACGTGGAAGAAATCCTATGGGTGCAGTTATGCCTGCAGGTCACAAAATATGAAGCTTTATGCATAAAATCAAGAATGCACTAGGAGTATGACAGTCCTACAAATATGGAGCAGACAACATAAAGTTCTATGAGCAGGGAAGTTTGAATGTTTGACTTAACATAATGTGAATATGTTGACTAAACTTGCATTTGCAAGTGACCACAATATGCATATCAATATTCCATTATGATTTAACCATTCAGGCTAGTGTATGCCATTATTTTATAATAGTTGTAAGGGTTTGACTATATTTGGCTAATTGATATAGATAATCAGTGCTTGGAGTTTGACATGATGCTTGATAATTCATAGAAATGATTTAGAACTTTGATTTGATATGTTTTGGGTTATGTACCAATTTAACTCACTATGATAACAAATTAGGATTTTGATTTGAGAATTGATGGTTTGCCTTGATGATAGTGCTATGTGGGCATAGTGAATTTCAAAGACTAATATTGGTATTCATAATGATTTTGTATTGGATTCATTTGATTTGGCTCATTGGTTGAAGTATATACAGTTGTGATTCAATATGATAAATGGATGAAACTTATATGACTTGTCCCTGACTTATGAATTCATATTTAGTGACATAAATGGTTCATGCTATGATCATAAGGATGGCTTCATAAAGGTTGATTAATAATACTTGGTAAATAAAAGGTTTTCATAACTTGGTCTTTGGATGCAAGTTCTACCTGACATTTGGTCCAAAGAGTTTGTCACAATGATACATGCAAAAACTTTTATGACTTTGATATTAACTTTGATTTGGAATCTAAGGCTTGATAAGCTAACTTAGTTGATTTGATTGCACAATATTGCTTTGTGTAAGGCTGAGCATATTGGTTTGTTCAAGTGTTACATTTGCAGAAAAAATTATATGAAGAAATCTTGCCAAACCTAGTATGTATGTATTGAACGTCATCTGGTGAAGCTAAGAAGATATGCCCATCCAAACCTCTACTTCAGAAGTGGTCCAAGGTATGGATTTGATTTTGGTTTTATATACTAACGGTCTATCCTTGATAGGTAATGAGCCTTGATGATAAAAGTAAGAGGGATATGGCCTGTGAAGTTCCAAATGACGAATAATGGAATAATGACTTACTTTATGAATTTTGGAAAAGAGAATCTATATTGTGAAGCTACTGAAGAGTTTGTGGAAAGTGGAAATGAAAATCCTTGGACACTCCAATTGAATTTCAAGAAGTTATGAAGAGATATTGTTGAACCTGATTTCGAAACTGATAGTTGATTTAAGCATTGATTTTCCATGTGAACACCCATTCATATATATGTTTTACATAGAATCTAAGTCAAGTCATGATTGAACCGCTTCATACACATTGAGTTACCACCAAGAACCCTTTGAGATATTTTCATGTGATGATCAATTTTTGGTATGAGATATTATTCCTATGATATGCAATTGCATGGATGTACTGATGTTGTTATTTATAAGATGAGCGCATTTGGGTTCTGTCTTAGTATGAGATCTCCAATGATATTTTTGGATGAGAAGTTTGTAGCAGTAAGCACGACCGAGATTGAGTACGATGTTGCTAGCATGGCTAGTAGTGAAGCAAGATGAAGAAGATATTTAGAGAGTTGTTTGGGAAAGATATGAGTATGAAAGGGATACATTGTGATAATAATGATTGGGATCCAATTGGTAAAGAATCTCGTATATTTCGAAGACTGAGATATCTTCATTGAGATAATTCTACTATATAAAATAAGCTTAGGTTTGTGGTTGGAACCTCTGTGAGAGGGAGGATGAACAAGGTATCCATTTTATGATATATATTTATTCTAATATAATATTTGATTTGACATCTTATATGAATAGGAGATTTTTGTTATTGAGACACAATGCTTAACATATATGAGAATGATGATATGCTTCTGATCTACAAAGAGCAGGACTAATCGAGAACATTGAGCCAACTCTTCCCCCACTGTCTAGGCTCCTAGAGTGAGGAATTGAGATGGAGGGCTCCTGGGGTTGAGGGATCTATGGACAATAGGGTAATAGATGTTTCTCTCCTATATGTTACCCATAGGGTTGAAGATGTTGCTCCCCTATCTTGGTATTTACGAAGTATACTAGTTGGCATCATAACCACAAGATGGGCTTGTTGGGAATACCACTCCCCATCTGGCCAACAGGTTGAGAGTGTACTTGGGGGTGTACAACCCAAGATTATTAAGATGCAGGTGTTCTACTACCTGACCCTTGGGGGCCATTGCTGAGAAGATCAATGGGAAATAAGATGGGTTGAGATGTTCTCCCATATATCACCTATTGCTTGATATGGGGTTGTTGATGTTTAGCTCCCCCATGAGATTCCGTGTTGAGATGTGCTCCCTGATGTGATTTTTGGCTTGAGATTTTCTCCGCTATTTAGTTTCAGGTTGAGACTAAGCTCCCCAATGTGGTTTCAGGTTGAGATGTTCTCCCTGATGTTGTTCTAGATTGTGTTAGGCTCTTCAATTTGTTTGCGGGCCTTAGAACTGTCTCCCTGCTAATGTTTCCCAGGTCATCATTGGGATCCTTGCTGGTAGTGATTTTAGGAGATAATAATGGATCCCCGATGAATAGAGGGTTGTAGAATGAGCTCCCCTCCAATATCAAATTATTCTTCTTTCATATTCGATAATGTTCAACATATGAGCAAGGACAATCAAGAGATAAGCATGAATAAGAAAGAGATGAGAAATGATGAATAATTATGACATTTAGATACTTGAGATTGGATATGATTTGATGATAGGAAATTTACAATGATTACATGGTGCAGTTGGAATTGGGAGTGTTAATTTTGTAGCTCAGTGACAAATTCCAACCATGGGACTAGATTCCTCTTTTTGAGGGGACCAGTTTTGACTATTGAAGCACTCAATTTGGACAAGCGAAAGTGTATTTTTGAATTAAAACCCCACATTTTCATATTTGATCAGGTCGACCCTAAATGAGATTGGACTCCCTTGGAAGGCTATAAATACAAGTGACCTCAAAATTATTTGGACATAATCATGAAACATTCTTCTATTCTCTTGGTTTAGATCACATATGTCTGAGGCAAGTTCACAAAAATTGGTTGGCACAGGTATGATATTACAAGGTTCGAAGCTCATGCGTGTTTCTATGGTTTTGGGTCACAATCACAGGCTTGTCAAAGGCAATTTTCATCTGTAGTCATAGGCTTGTAGGCTCAAGGTAGCGATTGGAAGCTCTTAGTCACACACATGTCTCTTCCTCCATGCGACTTGAATCTAAAGTTTGATTTTTCATTTCACCAAAGTTTTTGGTAGTTGACAATAGAGTCCAACAATTGATTGTAGATGGCGATAGTTGATTATAAGCTCCTGAATCAAGGTTTTGATTATTGACATGGTTGGGTTCATCTCATGGATAGTATTTAGTTTATTTTGTTTGCATAGGTTTATGGTTGAATATGGATCATTATACTCTCTCTTTGTTGAATCATTCAATGAAAATATAATAAGAAGAAGAATTTGAAAGGGTTTTCCTCATAGTGGGTTTTTCCTTGGTCTTCAACCAATCTTGGTGTCTCTATGTGTGAATTATTTTATTCTTTTGTTCCTTTATGTTCCACAACATTGATGATGATATTTTTATTTCTACATAGTTGGATATGTTGTTGAATAATGATGTAAATCTGAATAATGATATGATGCCATGGGGTGAATTTAAATATGGAAATAATGAAATGCAATTATCATAGCAAAGAAAAATATAGCCCTAAGAAAAATTAACACCATTTCTATCTAGAAATGGCAAGGCAACGCTGAAACCACTCTCACACCTGAAAAAACCCACGCCAATGACATCAAGAGAAGAAAATACACACATGAATGTACCATGCATTCAAAAACCATCTCGGAAATCACACATGCAACCTGTTACCTGCAAGCTACTTGATCTAACTTTTCCTTGTTTTTCCATTGATTTCCTTTGCCTTTTGTCCTTCCTTTGCTTTCCTTTACTTTATTGTCCTTAATTTTCTTTCTTTCCTCAACGCTAGAGTGCTCCAAGAATGCTCTAAGTGTGCAATAGTAAGCGAGAAGCCTTTTTATCACTGAGGCCTCTATTTTCTTCAATTTCCTCTATTTTTCCATCAATTTCCTTCTCATGCAAATTTGTGACCTTTCATATCCATTTTCTCCTAATTTCCTTTATTTTCATAAATAAAATACCAATTAATGCATCTTTCTCTTTCCAAAGCCTTTTCGAATTCCTTTTCCACTTTCTTTAGCCATAATAAACCAAATGAACACCCACTAGAATGTTTTGCCCAACATTCATCTTAGAATACTTGTCGCATGACCTTGGTCTTATTTTTTCCTTTATTAATTTTATTACATGAACTTTTAACCTGAGGTTGTTATATCATTGGACACTTATCTTCAATATGGCAAAAATCTAGAAATCCTAATGTCAGGTTCCTTTGCTCTTTTCCAAGCACGGTCCCTCTCAGGGTTTTTCTATGGCTGAGGATAAAGAGATCAATGTTACTTCTATTTTCTATTTTTTTAGAATAAGACCTTTTTTCAACCCCTCATAGGAACAACTCATGGACCTTAACCCTTTTATATTGCACAAGATTTCTCGGTGTGTGCATGGGCACAAACAACATTTTATTATCTTTACTTTCATAAGCATAACCATATTGAAAGGGATCATTGATTTACATATTTAAATTTCATATGTTAACAACTTGTCTCAACTTCTTTTTATTGGGGGGTCCTTTTTTCTAACATACCCAAAAGAAAGAGTCATGACGTGGCTCAACATTGAGTCAAGGTTTTGCAAATTTTAGTTAACACTTACCCGAATGTAAGATCAAAACCCTAATGTCAAGTTCCTCTGCTCCTTTCCAGGTGCGGTCCCTCTCGAAGTTTTTCTATGGTTGAGGATAAAGAGATCAATGATACTTCTATTTGCTATTTTTTTTTAAAAGAAGACCTTTCGACCACCCTTCATAGAACCGGCTCAAGTAGCTTAACCCATTTATATTGCACAAGCTTTCTTGGGTGCATGTGAGGGTACACACATCATTATATTATCTTTACTTTCCTAAGCATAACCATATTAAAAGGGATCATTGGTTTACATATTTATATCGCATATGTTAATAAATTCTCTCTAACTTCTTTTTGTTGGGGGGTCCTTTATTCCTACATACCTGAAAGGACGAGCCATGACAGGGCTCAACATTGAGCCCGAGTTTTGTAAATTTTAATTAACACTTACCCATGAATATTGGTATTTCACATATTATTCAAAGACTTTTATTATGTCACATATAATCTCACATATATTAGTGTGCTTAAATGTGGTGGTTTTCCTTTCACCATGAAATTTTAGTAAGATATAAGCTTCCTTTTTCAGTAGTTTCTGCAATGGTCCATGACACCTTCTTTCCTTAGTTATTCATTCTTGCCCAATCCATTCCAAGTTGATTCATCACTGGTTATTTATCTGTTAGATTTAGATTTAGGAGGTAATCTTGAGGTACATGGCCTTTTCTCATGTGGCTTTCATGGTCTCTTCACACTCGCGTTTCTCCTGGTTCTTTTTGGCATGTGTAACTAGGATTTCAACACTTTTGCGAGGTTGGGCCTTACTTTCTCCATCCATCATTGAATGGGTTTCTTTATGTTGTTAACCATGATGCAAAATTGGAGGATCTCGAATGAAATAGTATGATTCGTGCACATGGAAATAAAAATATCCTTAGGTTATCCTTTTGAGCTTGGTAATCTACTTTTGATGCACACATATTGACTTCTACGTAGGGTCCATTGGTTGTTTGTAACAAAACAACTTTTTCATTTATTGTAATATACTTGTTAGCATATATTTTGTAATAGTAAAACAAAATGTTGCATATAATTGATGGCTTCTCCCCAATATCCTACATTGTCATTTCTTGCTGGACATGCTAGCTCTAGGTTATCTATTGGCACATAAATACACTCCCTAGAAAAGTGAGTAACTTGATGAGCATGTGGTGGAAATTTAAATGTAACATTTAGAATAATCTGTCAAATAATGTCACATGCAAATTCTTCTCTTGATTTGGGTTGGTGCTTACCAACCTAAGTGTTGTGTCTCTAGAGTTGCATGTGTTGCTTTCCTTGTAGATTTGCAAAATAGACACAAAAAATAGCACACAAAAATTCCTTTAGTATACTATCAACTTTTCAAAGTGGGTTATAAAATATATTTTGTAAATAGTTGTGGAGTTCCCTTCAACATTAGCTTTAAACGCTAAAAGAAAATTCATAATAAAAACATTTTAAAATAGTTTTGTTACCAAAATAAATGCATATGAACTTCTAAAACATTGCATCTAAATAATCAAAATACCAATGAAATCTAAGGGTTTGACAACAAAATAACTAAGGTTTATTCTACATAAATAAAAAACCTTTGATTGCATCAAAGAGATAGCTATAAATAGAGTTTAATGATTTTTCCTTTGTAAGAATATAGAATCTAGAAGTAGAGATAGCTATAGATATAGTGTAATGATGTTTCCTACATAAGAATATAGAAGCTAGAGGATAGAGAGAGAAAGTGAGAGAGAGAGAGTAGGTTATATTAAAGAATATCCAAGTAAAGAAGGAACACATAATTCCCTCTCCCAAGTAAATCTACTTCAAGTAACAAACCCTTTACAAAAAAATTTAAAAAAAGCAGGGCAATTAATTTTTTTTTATGTGACAGAGAGAGAAAGCCAATATGGGTTCGCAGCTGTTACAAACTTCAAATAAAAAAATCCAAAAGTTTTCAATTATAAACTTATATCAACCATATTTTGACTAACCAACTCGGGATGATAAAATAATACCCACAATCAAATGATACAGGGAAAGCACCTCTATAAAAATGAGTATGAGGATCATGCCCATAAAAAGCTTAGCCTATTGGCATTTGATCTGTAACCAAAAGGAAAAGTACCCATAATTAAGAAAACATATAATAGATTCAATTTTAACACGATTGTCATTTCTCCTCACCTATTATATCTCAGTATTAGGTACAAATGCACAAGCGAAGTGAGAATTTATTTCTAGCTTCACATAAACATTCAAATTGTGCCAATCAGGCCAAATGACTTTATTGATGAGTCAAATGATACCTAGACACAACGATCTTTCCAATGAGCTATCATGAGCTCACTTGGGAGTTGCGGAAGACCTTCAAAAGTTGACTGCAACGACACTCTACCTTTAGGCAGCCTCATTTGGAACATTTTGACCAGTCTTGGGAGATTTGATTTTTGATAGGGCAAATGAACTCGCAATTGAAATATTCTAGTTGATTTGGAAAGTATACTCAAATACCTTTCCAACGAGCTATTCCATGCCCAATTTGAACACCGGGAAGGCCTCCAAAAGTCGCCTGTAAAATGCACTACGCATTGGGTGGTGATGCGGCGCATTGGGCAACTGGCACGGCGCACATAACTGGCGCGATGCATTGGGCAGCAATTTCTAGTGCAAATTTACACTGCCATGGTGCATAAAGAAGGTGCAACACATTGGGTTTGCGGTGCGGTGCATAGAGCTGCCAAGCCCAAAATCTTCACCAATTCATTCCAAATTGCCCAATATGCTTGGATCATCATTTTTACAAGTAGGTTGAGTCTCTATCACTGCTTTTCATCCAATTTTGGTGCTTTTTTGATAGTGGTTGTCTTATGGTGGTTGGCTAAGAAAATCAAACCCTACCTCTCTCTCCAAAGAAAATGGTGCTAGGGTTTGTATCAATTATTTGGCTACCAAGTTATTCCCTCACTTTTCTACTCCCTCACTCCATTTTTCCTCATTTCCCTATTCCTTAAACCTACATATCCTAAATTCACTAATCCCATATCCCAATCCCATATCCCCATTCCCATTTCCCAAAATCGCACATGCAAATTCCTAAACCATATTCCTATACTAAAAACTCCCAAACTATTCTCTAATTCCCTATTCCCTTAACTAAACCCTACCCCAACAATCCCTAAATCCCTCACTGTTTTCTCCCTCCACAATCCCTTATCTCACTTTTCCCTTGGTGGCAAAAGTCAAGAAACATCATAATCACTTACTTCTCATCAAGGCAGCTCCAAGATAGTTCATCAACTATCAGAGATGGCATCTGATCCTTCATATGACCGTGATGAAGAGACATACACTGGAGCAAGGAAATAAGCAGCTTGAAGATCGGCAAGCAATCATGGAGTTGCAAAACATCCATGAAGACTGGCAGGCTGCCCAAAGAAGCCTAAATGAGATGACACCCATTCAGCAGGAGATAGAGGATGTTCGAGAGATTTGGCTTGAGAGGGTCAACATTCATCCTGAGAAGTTGTTGGCAAAGGAAAACAAGGACAAGGACATGCTCAGACACATGAAAAACCATTATTGGGCTCGAACTCATGTTTGCAAAGCGAGGATCAAAATCCTAAAGACAAGACTAAGGAGGGAACTAAAATGACGCAAAAGGCATGATAGGCTATAAATCTTGGCTGAAGATTCTTTGGCTGAGCATGATACTTGATGATGGACCTTCAGTCCAAATTTCAGCAAATTTGGAGAAAATTTTGTCAATTTTGAATTTTTTTGGCTTCAAAACAGATTTTCCTGCCCAACGCGTAGCGCCACTTGGCACGCGCTTATAATTGGGAGATCCTCTGGAGGAAAAATTTGTATTTCTGGATTTTTTATGAAAAGTTATGCATGCTCATGAATTACCTAAGGATTTCATCAAGTTCTGGGTTGCCTAAAGGGTCAAAAACACACAAAAAAATGACCTTTCTGCCACCTTTTGCACCCACAGGAAGTATTGTTGGGAGATTGTATTTTTGGAGGGGAAAATGGACAGCAAATCCCGATATTCCACTTGGGTTGGAAAGTAGACAGGTAGGGCTTTCAAACGCGCTATCATGAGCGCAATTTGGACTTCGGGAATACCCTCAAAATCAGCCTCAAATTCGTGCTACGCATACAGATTTCAGGCGCGACGCATAAGGAAATTTAGCCTGTTTTTCACTCCCCAGCTCAGAATTTCGCCTAGTTTTGACTAGTTTCACTTTTTCATGTAACTATTGATTTATCTTGATGTAAATTCATGACTTTGATATAATTTTGGCACAATGTTACTCATCCATATAGATTCATTCACTAAAAAGTGAAAAGATAGTGAATGAATCAGTTTCCTTTCATATAGAGGCAAGTTGTTTCATTCCCTATTTTTCAGTTCCTTGTTTAGATATGGTTGAAACAGATCCTAGAATGATGAGCTCGACACCTAGAGGCATGGTAAGGAGTTAGGCTTGTCTATATCATGTAATTTCTCAGTTATTTTCAGGGTTGCACACTTGGGATTGCTTGGCACTCCATTGTACATTTGATTTCTACATTTTTGGCAAAGGAAATACCAAGGTTTGCAGCACTTTTTGGAATCCTTGTGGCTCTATGTTTTGATGGTGTTTTTCTCTATGTAATTTGTAAGTTCACTGATATTTATGTGTACCATTTCCTTTCTCTTTTGCTTCTGAAATTAAACAAATGAGTGGCAAAGGTAGAATTCATTAGCATGTTGTGCTCTGCCTTTTAGTTTTGTTTAATTCTCAATGTTTTCTTCAGTTTGAAGAGGATTCTTGATACCCTCTTTCCTTCTTTAGCTTCTCACCAGTCTGAACCCTCCATCTTTACAAATCAAAGCATCAAAAAAATTGCCTTTCTTGCCCCATCCAGAACTCTGCAAAACTGACCTTCATCCCCAAACACTAATTTGCCTTTCCCTTGATTCCAACAAAACCCCCAAAAACAAAATCAAATCAAATCCTTGCACTTCATACCTAGCCTAAAATTAGTTTTTTGGTTCAGTCATCTCAAGCCCCCTCGATTATCTTTTGTTGAGATTGACCCGGAGAGAGCCCTCTCCTGTCCTCGTAGGGCTAGCTACGAGGCTGAGCATGGTTTGATGTGGACCTAGAAGCTTACCTTTTCAACTTGAGGTAAATCTAAGCTCTAACAGCTTCCTTACAGAATCCCATATTGATCAGACTTTTGGGGTTACAAAGAGGACTCATAGGGCTACTATAGGAAAAAATTTCAGAACTTGGAGATATGAAATTATAGAGTTACAATTGTTTCAAGATCGAGCTCCTAAAATCAAGAAAAATTGAGATGAGGAAGTTTGATGGCAATGATCTAGTAAATTGGATACTATAGATGGAAAAAAAATTTGATCTACATGGTGTACCACTGTTACAAAAGGTATGTATTGCATCTTCATATTTAGAACAAGATCAATTTTTATTGTATAAAGGGATTTTTTTCTCATAAACCACTTGTTACGTGGTTAATTTTCATGGAGGAAATTATAGAACATTATGAGAATACAAATAGAAACACCTTCTTTATAGAAACACCACAACAATTGGAAGAAAACAAAGAAAAAGGGATTTGTTACAAAGTGGAAAGAAAAATTATGGCAACAAGGAAGTCTATCCCTCACAACTATAAAGATGGAATTGTTGTTTCCCCTAGCCTTCCACAACCTACAAGGGTTACACCACAACAATTGGAAGAAAAAAGAGAAAAAGGGCTTTGTTAAGATTGTGATAAAAAATACATTAAAGGTCATAAGTGTGTTGAGAAGAAATTATTTTACATTGATTGTGGAAAGGAGGAAGAAAAGGATCAAGAAACATCAAAAGAAGAGTATATACACCAGGAACCAACCCCAGATAAACAAGAAATGAATTTGACAATATCTTGTAAAGCATTGGAAATAATTACTACTCCTCAAACTCTTAAGATAGAAGGACATATCAAGAAGAAAAAGGCTCAAGAAATGAAAGACCACATCAAGAAAGAAGAAATGAATCCGACCATATATTGTAATGCAATGGCTGGAATTACCACTCCTCAAACTATCAAGATAGAAGGACATATCAAGAAGAAAAATGTTTAAGAAGTGAAAGATCACATAGAGCATCAAGAAATGAATCTGACCATATCTTGTAATGCACTAGAAGAAATTACCACTCGTCAAACTCTAAATATAGAAGGACATATTAAAAAGAAAATGATTCAAGCAGTGAAAGATCACATCGAGCATCAACAACAAGTTCTCCAATTTTTAAAGGATAATGCCACTTTGGTGCAGAATCGAATGAAACAACATGCAAATCAACATTGCAATGAAAGAAGTTTTGATGTAGGCGAGTGGGTATTTTTATGGTTACATACATACAAACAAATGCTCCTCAAAAAAGCTATTTATGAGAAAGAAATGTTGGCAATACTACATGCACATAAGAAATGGCGACCTTACGTAATGGGAAGACACTTCAAGGTAAAAACGGATCATAGTATTAAATACTTTTTAGAACACAAATTATCCTCTAAAGAGCAACAAAAATGGGTCACAAAGATGTTGGGTTATGACTTTGAAATCATCTACAAAAAATGGAAGCAAAATGTTGTGACAGATGCACTCTCAAGAAAGAGTGAGGATGTGGAAGCATTTTTTTGTGCTATTTCTATTATAGAACCAGATTGGATACATGAAGCAAGGGATGAATGGAAAAAGGATGAAGAAGTGTGGCCACTCATTCAAAAGCTGCAAAATGTCCCAGCTCAAACAATATTGCCAAAACTTTACGAGGAAGGAAAAATCATATTGGAACCTGGAGCATTCATAGAAACAAGAACCCGACAGCTACGAAATAGATCAATTTCAACGTATCTCATCAAGTGGAAGAACTCACCTGCTAAAGACTCCACATAGGAGGACAAGAATTTTGTATAGAAGCATCAACAACTACTCAAGCATTGAGGACAACACTTTTTGAAGGAGAGGGACATGTTAGGTCCTTATACTACTAGTGTAACCCCTTGTTGTTATTAGTATGACCCCCTTATTATATTGCTGTGCCCATGTAGTCCCCATATTGTTATTATTGTGCCCCATAGAAAACCACTATTGTTATTATTGTGCCCTTACATTATTATTGTTATGTTGGCTCTAATTATATTATGACCCCCTAGACTCCTATATATAGAAAGGAGGTCTTGTCATTTGTATCATCCAAGAATTTTT